>JAPMOB010243208.1:0-53184 GCA_029875015.1 Lepomis gibbosus | reverse complement strand
CACTTTCCATACAGTCTCCTGTGTCACCGGCCTCCCTCTGTGATTTTGAGGACTAAGTTTGCAGTCTGATTCAGAGCAATGCCAGACAGGAACTTAGAGCTCAGCTGTCTGTGTGTCTGAGCTGCAATCTGCCTGTTAGAACGATCACTACAGTGTCTTTTTAAGACTGGAGAAGACAGAAAGGCCCACGGAGACTGGGCTGCTTTTCCTTAACAGGCTGATTTCTCAGCACCTATGAAATGTTTCCAAGTGTATAGCGGCCTGAATTGGTTCAGAGCTATGGAGACCATGTTGAAAGAGAATGTAAAAGTAGAAAATAATCAAACATTTGCAGCTCATTGTAAGAAAATGAATGACAATTATCTGTCATGATGATAGTGACAGTAACAGACTGAGTATCAAACCCAACCTCTGCTGCCACGTGAACTAATCCATTTATAAGAAATACAGTTACAGAAAGACAAGTTATAATCAGGATCCATGGCAGCATTGTATTTGCGTCATTTGCCACAATTGCACGTCAGCGGGGTTTCACTTCTGTGCTCCACCATGACCTCCAACCTCTCACCCCATCTCTCGCTGTCCACTGGGTCCACAGCAGTGATTTATCCCTCTGACATACCAACAGCTGTGTTGGGGGCTCCGAGCAGAGTGTGGGCTACTATTTGCCGTGACTAATCGATAGCAGACTTCAAAAAAACACAATCGTGAGAGTTGGAAAAAAATACACACCAGTCATCGACACCAGAAACCCTGAACCTTTGCTGTGGCTCTGCAAGCTTCATAAACAACGCCTTGGCAACATTACTGGAAATAATGGAAATGTCTGCATGTGTGTGTGAGACATCTTTCCATAAAGATATTTTATACCAGTAAGTTGGAAAATATATATTTGCAAATGGAGATAAATGTTCATTGAGCTTTTAGGTGTCAAACAAAGACATTTAAAGTTTCTTTTTAGAAAGAGAAGTTGTCAAAATTTAGAAGGAGTAGGATTAGGGTTACCTGAGAACAACCAATTTCCAAACTTCACCTTCTCATTATATAACAAGACCCCGCCTCCTCAGCTTCAAACAGACAAGGTCTTAAAAGATCATTTTGATAATTTTCTATTATTTCATTTCATCAGTATATTCCAGCTGTACATCAATGTTTGAGACATTACTACCATCTGAAGCATATTTTGACAGGACTAATATTCATCTTGTTTGACAGCTTTTGTGTGTTTCTTGTTGTAATAAGACAATGTGATCAAAATAAGGAATCAGTTTTGATAAAATATATTTTATTTAAAACTTTTGGGGGGGGAAGGGACCAAAAACTCATAAGTTTCAAACAAATGCACTGCATCTTTGAAAGGCTTATGCTTACATTTCTCAGTCAAGTATAAATAGTCTCTTCTTTGGTTCCATCTTCTGATTCATCATTTGATCCAGCATGTGTATGTGTGTGTGCTATGTAACACCAGCTTTGACTCTTCCCTGAGAAAGTCTTTGAGGATTTTCAGGTTGCTAATCACTCACTGGACTTCAGTCAGCGTCTCATTCTGAGCGGACCCAGCCCTCGCATTTTAAGACAGTCTTTGCCATCCTTTATCTGGAAAAAAAGATAAATGTCTCAGTCATATAACCATTCAACACTATTTAATTTAACTGCAATAAAAGCCATTGCATTTGTTTTCCTAATGAAATAAAGACAATTCATTTTTATTTTCTACAAATCTACAAAAACTATTATCAACTTCAACTATTTGATGGCAAAGGCAAGAGTAAGGTATTAATTGTGATGTATATCACAATATGTTTTGCACAACAATGACGTTAAGTAGAAGTAGAAGCAGAAGTTAAAAAAAAAACAATAAAAAACATCTGTGTGTGAATGTGTGAGGAATTTACAGAGAGCGCCAAAACATATGCAGTGCGTAAAAGTGCTTTTTACGCAATGCAGTAAGACAAAACAATGGAGTTACACTAAAGTGGTCACTATTAGAGAACAGATGCTGCATTAGACGCAATTTTCTCAAAAAGCGTGATAAAAATAAAAAAAACCCCAACAAGTATCAGCCTCACGGCAACTTTTTATATTTTGCGCATTTAACATATCAATTGTAGCTTATTAAAGCTGCACTGGATTTTATGCCAGTTTGACTATAGATAAACAGTAAAAATGCATTTACCCCTTTTCTTTGGTTGCTCAAACAGAAGGTGCAGATTGTCCGCGGCTGCTGCGCCCCGCTCTCTCCTTGCGCATGAACCGGGCCGAGGCAGGGCTGTCCATCACCGCCGCCGTCCCCGAGAAGAAGCACGTTGGCCAGGTGGGAAATGTAGCTGGATGCCAGTCGAAGAGTTTCAATTTTGGAGAGCTTTCTGTCCACTGGCTCGGTGGGTATGAGAGTCCGGAGAGCTGTGAATGCCGTGTTGACACTCTGGGTCCTGCCTCTCTCCCTGGCGTTAGCTGCGCTCCTCTGTTTCACGACCACCGCGGAATCTCCTACGAGTTTGCGTGAAATCCTTCTTCGTTTTTCGCTGGAGCCACAGTAACTTTGCTCCGAGCTGCCGTCGCTTTCGCTGCGGTTTTCGTCGTCCTCGGAAGTGACAGTGAAGTCTGAATAGATCAAGTGTGTCGCCACAGGCCGCAGCATGGCGAAAGTCATCATTAAAAGTTACAAGTCCCGGTGTGGCTCTAAATCCTCTTTTAAATCAGACAGAAAACCAACCCAGGGGCTAACCCTACATCTCAGTATGGCACAAAGACTGCATTTAACTACAAATGAAAAAAAAGACGTTTTTAATAAAGCTGAACGACTTTTCATGAGTGAGTCTGCAGTGGCCTATTTTAAGGATGGACGCTGACTACCTGGCCAGCTGGGCTCTTATAGCTGCATGGGAGGAGCTGCCAGCAGCACACTGTAACCTCTCAAGTGAAAAGACTCTGTATACACAAATAATAACTCATCATAAATATGCCACATTGTCATAATTCATAATAATTGTAGCCTACATGAATATTAAAGTGAAACATTGAAATATAAAGTGATATTATTTTTTTTATCACTGGAACACACATTCACAGGGTGACTAGAAAAATTAAAGAAACATTAGCAGTGTTTGGCTATTCTCTTCATTTACCACAAGTTGAAAGTGATTGTAGATTATAGTTCTGTTTTTAAAAAGACAAATATTAACTATACAATAGCAAATAATACTAACTATTGCAGGCTATTGCATGACACAGTATAGCAGAGTGTAGTTAGTGGTGGTACAAATATTCAGATGTTTTATCTATGAGTAAAGAAAGCAATATGGCATTTTAAAAATACTCATTGTAAATCCTGCATTCAAAATATTACTAAGTAGAAGCACATATGTTTTAGCAGCAAAATATATAAAAAGGAAAACTACTTATCATAAAGATTATGCCAACTGAGTGGAATATTATTGAATATTATATCATTACTCATGCATTTATGTGTAGGTAGAATCATAGTATTATTGCTGGTCAAGGTGAAGCAAATTTCTAACTACAGTGCAAGGTAGTGTAGATAAAAATACATCTTTTATTATAAACTGATCGAATGTAAAAGTTTAATCAGAAAAGTAACTGGTAACTATAGGTGTAAAATAAATGCAGTGGAGTAAAACAAATACAATATATCCTAAGATATAGAAGTATAAAGTTGCATTAAATGAAAAAAACTCAAGTAAAGTACTTGTACTTAAGGACAGTACTTGAGCATGTGCAGTTACTTGCCGCCACTGTCTGTATAGGTTTCTGGCCCAGGAGCATGATTATAAAACTTTCAAAATTTAAATATTTAAGCTATAAAGTATTTTAATGGCATTGAGGGACTGAAGTTTGCCTTTCAGTTATTTTACAGCTTACAGTCTGACATGTTTATGGTGCTGCCACCCACTGAGGCTTGTTTTTGTTGGCTGGTAAACCACACCAATACAGTCAAGACTAAAAGGAAATAATTTCTCCACAAAACTTCAGCAACTTCAGCATCTAATTATAATTGTGCAGGTGTTTGGAGAACTTGCGCAGTGTGGTGTGTATGCAAATTATTTTGTTAGTCTATCCAACTCTGAAATTTCCAATGGAAATTGTCAAGTCAAATGTAAGAAGTTCTTTAATTTGAATATCTTTTCAGGAAGCCTGACTTAATGTTTGGCCTTGAATCACTATTGCACAGCAATAAATAGCCTCAGACTAATTAGAGTAAATAATCCCACTGTTACATCACCATATTAAAAACTGGCATTGGACTACACACTGAGGAGCACATGTCAGGCAGCAGGAGAAAGGTAAGTGTGAGTAAATAAACACTGAGCAGATGATCCTGGAATGGCAAGCATTTATTTGCTTGCTGCCCTGAGTTTAAAAAAACAAAGTTGTGGCAAATGGATGATTTTGTCTCTCCAAGCCCCAACGGCAGACACAAGTCCCTTCCAGCCACAGCTGGCAGCACATTCAGCCTCTTCAATGTGCCTCAGCTGCATCAACAGAAACATCAGACACCCAAACTGTCTTCTGAAGGAGTACTGAGGTCTTACAAAGGACAGGAACCTGCAGCAGCAAAGGCTGTGTGAATATTTCAGTTAGCATAAATAAGTTAGTCTCTCCAGAGATTTAACTCTCTGCAAAGTAATTAAAAAACACGTGCTTCACAAACTGATTTTAATTTGTTGTGATATCTGATGATCCAGTAATAACACATTTAAAGGTTAACAAATCCCATGAACTATCATCAAATAAATTATGATGCGAGTCTCAGATACTCTCTGCTGCTGCTGTATGGTTGACTACATTTACCCGATAAGACCCACTCTGAATTTATTTTGTCTTTGTGGGACATGTGAACCAGTGTGTGTATGTGTCTTGACTTGGATCTAAAGACAGAAACTGAAGCGTTCTTAGAACAACTATCTTATTTCTTAGAAGTGTGAAACGCTCCTTTGGTTGTCCGGAAGAAGTAGATCCATTTATCCATACTGATGAGACGACAGCATGTTGAGTTTGCCACCCACTGAGTCCTGTGTTGTTGTCCTTCAGAAATCCAAGAACAGCAGCTCTGTCTGAGCCATCAAGCACATACGAGGAAGGTTTTCTGTGTGCGCTGCTACATGTTTTGCGATTCTATGGATGGCAATGTCGGCCCACCACTTTATCTTTAAGACAGATTGGCATGAAATTTTGTACGGACATTCATGTTCCCCAGAGGAACATGGTTATCACTTTTCCTTTAGCGCAACAATAAGGTTGACATTTTTTGGCTTTTATTCAAATGTCTCGACAACTACTGGATTGATGGCAGCGCAATTTGGTGCAGATACTCATGTATCCATTATCTTTTGGTGATCATCTGACCTTTTGTATAGCGCCACCAGCAGGTTAAAGTCTTCATTCATCGTGAAATATCTCAGCATCTACTGGATGGATAGGCAAAAAATATAGACATTCATGGTCCCCAGAAGATCAATGCTGTAACTTTGGTGGTGCTCTTACTTTTTAGCGAAATGTCTCACCAACTGTCAGATGAATTTGCCATGAAATATGGTGCACACATTCATGTCCCCCTTAGGATGATTTGTAATAAATTTGATGATTCTTTGACTTTTAATCTAATGCAATCATCAGGTCACAATGTTAATCTTTCCAATGTTACTTGCAAAACAATATTCCCATTAGTCTCAATTGTACTTTGTGTTAAGTGCTAGTTGGCAAATGTTAACATGCTAATATATGAATAGCACATCATAGCAGTTAGTTGTATTTATACACACAGGTGTGGCTGAGGTACAGTACCTATAGTTTCATTGGTGCATTCAAATGTGCGCAGCCAGTCTGAGTGAGCCTATTTAATTTTGTTGGGCAGCAGTCACTCTGCACCTCATCCACTTTTCTTCAGCACAGCTGGTGGTGGTGGACCAGCCACTGTTTCACTCACAATTCTCCAGGTTTCCCTCTGCTGCTGACACATTTGCACATGTTCATGTCATAGCCAAGAAAGCTGGATAATGCCTTTTCCTTTCATCCAAGCCTGGCATATTCTAGATTTTTCAACAATTCCATTAAAAGCTAAAAAACATCATTGAATTATCCCTAACAAGTATATTAGTGTAGCTAAAGCCAGAAACAATGTATTCCTCTGTGTCATATAGCTCTATTGTAATAGTTAAGAACATCAATGAGCAACATTGTTGTACTGGGTGATATGCTCCTTCATTACGATGAACACTACTGACACCACTTACACAGCGCTGCTTCAGTAAATACTCACTAGAGAATTAAATCTGTGGCTGAAAATAGTTCCCAACAAATACACAATTTACTCCTGTTTGCCCGAAACTACAGTGCCCAGATGTTTTAGATATTATCTGAAGGCTTTTTATAAACATTGAAAAAATTAGAACCCTGTTTTGAAGATTTATGTTTTTAGTACAAAAAAAAATCGTCTGAGAGCAACAGACAGGCTGGGGAAACCGGGAGATATTGATAGACAGGACTAATGCACTGTTGGTTTTTATCTTTTCATGGGATTTGGGAGATCTGTTTTCTCTGTCTCAGTGTTTCTGGCAGCACTTACAGTAGGTTATGGTCAGGTGAAAATGGTTGGGGTTAAGGCGAGGCTGTACTGAGATAAAGCTAAGTAGAAAAATGCTGAAGTGTCTTAAACACAACAACAGCATATCATGTATTTTTACTCATCCTTGTTTAGCAAAGCATTTGTAGACGGGATATGTACTGTCGCATCATGTTTTGTTGTGTTTTCTCCAGATCTGTGCTGGAACACTGGGACATACAGTACCAGTTTTGTTAAGGTACTTCGGCCCTATAGAAAAACATAGTAGATAAATATTTGTGTATCTACTAAGGTGCCACAAAACTTCTTCTGCAGAGCAGGTTTGTCTAACTATTTTGTTACAGGTGGATTCAGATTTTGCTCAGAAGTCAACAGAGTCACAAGTTTGAAGCCCGTGTGAAATACAGCCTATTGCTATATTCTTTTACAAAGCTACACAAAGATGAAGGTTTACGCGCAAGTGGTGAGGTCAGAGGGAGGATAAAGCACTGCAAATCTGGCACAAATTACACGCCTGCAGCCACCAGTAGTCTGATCGAATTCCGTATAGGAAGCTATGAGAAGTCGACTCAAACACCTAAACTCTTTCTTGAGGATTTGGTTGTAACACCTCCCTAAGTGGAACAAATGGGTGAGCGGGCTAACTAGACATCTTTTTTTAAAAGCTGTATTTTAAATGTAGATGCACTATAATGAAGAACCACAATCAGATTTGTGAAGGTTTATATGGCATTTTTAATCTGCCACATAGATTCAGCAGTGAGAAGACAGGTGGAAAAGCTGTTTTTATTAATGCTTATCACCGTATGTACAATTGTACATACATGAGATAAATCTGCCATGATGAAAATAGAAGAATGCAAAAGCAGGCTGTTTAAAATTTGAAACAGATGTTAAACAACCCATTTAATTTTAACCTGGTTACAGTAAAAACAAATAGAGCAATACATCTTTCTTAGTTTATGGTACTATATGTTACAGACCTGTACCAGCCCACTATGTAGGTAACAGAGTTTGGTGGGATGCCAGAAATAGAGAAATCTGTCTGTGCTCTAATAAACAATGTCACTGCAGACAGTGTAGCGAGTGCTTGTGGATGAATGACTGATCCTCTTTGTATCATCAAAAAATAATAAAGTGAAATTTTCACCCTTGTTCTTCTCAGAAACAGACAAAAGGCCATCCATTAGATAGTAAGATTTTATTAGACTTTAATATTTATGACCTACGGGGAAAAAATCCATGTACTATGTGTACTATGAAATGCAAATATTTCACTTTTTACAAATATATATTTTTACATTTGTGATGTGTAAAATCATTTCCACAAGTGACTTCTACACACAAATTTTGCACATTTGCAGATTGATTTCTGTCATGTCACATTTGTAACTTCCTTTTTACGCATTTGTGACTTTTGAATTTTTTCCAATGTGTACTGTGGAGATCTGTAAAAAAAAAAACACACAAATATCTCACTACCCAAAACATGTATTTTTCACATTTGTGTTGTGTAAAATCATATCCACAAAAATACAGTGCAATTTGCAAATTTACAATTTACTCTATACACACATTTTAATTTCACATACAAAGTGTTGTTTACGCATTTGTGGATCTATTTTTACAAACAAAAGAGTTTTTGCATTTGCAGATCATTTACGTCAACTTGCAGGTCACATTACATTTGTGAGTTCCTTTTTATGCATTTGTGTAATTTTGTCCAGTCTGTACCACAGAGATCTGTAAACAGAGATCTGCAAGTGTGAGAGCAGTTTATTAGCTGCACCAGAAGACGGCGGTAGCATTACCTCCCATGAGTTGTAAAAATATCCACTGCAGTACCCAGGGTCATCTGTAGCAGACAACAACTTCTGCTTCTGCTTGACCACTGGACTCTACTCTGTTTAAACTTTTCTGTACAAGTGTATATAGTTTACTATTGAATACTTTTTCACTTTATACTTTATCTGCTGGTGTAGCTAATAATCTGCTCTCAGACTTACAGATCTCTGTGGTACAGATTGAACAAAATTCCACAAATTCGCAAAATTCCACAAAACCTGCAAATAGACAGGAAACGATTTGCAAATGTGCAAAAAACAATATTATATAGCTGCACTACCAGAGGCCGCAGTTTCAGGATCCCCTCAATCCTGGGACCGCAGTTCTAGGACCGTAAGGACCAGCAACATGAAGGAGTTTAACCCTGTCTGCTAGCACATTAATCAGTCAACATGCATATAATCAATAACTGTGGTAAGGGTAATAGGTTTCAGGGAGCTGTCAAGAGTAACACTGTTAGCTAGCTGGCAGTATCAAAGTAGACAAGGGTCCTAGACATGCACTTCTGGTAAAATATGTGTTTACAGAGTAAATTGTACATATTTGCAAGCTGCTCTGTATTTTTGTGGAAAACATAAATGCTACTACAGTATTTTCAGACCCATTTAAACTCTTTGCACACTAAAAAAAGTCAATGTTTTACATTTTATAATCATCATTAGTCATATTGTTTTTGGTTAGAACTATTGAAAAAATAGTCTCCTCAGATTCATGTGTCAAATTTTCAGTTTTTGTAGGGATGTTGCAGGAGAGACTATACTTAGCAGAGAAAATCAAAGCCTGCTTAGGACTTCACCAAATCTCATGAAATTTAATTTGTAAAGTCATCACTGAGCAATACAACATCAAACGGCAAAAACTTTTATGAGAATTGACATGGCCTCAATCCATTTGTGAAAAACACTTCCGCTTTGTACCCCCCTAAATCCTCTTGATCTGTTTAAATCCTCAAAGATAAAGCGTACAGAACCACCCATGGATAACGCTCCCCAAAGCAACAGGTGCAATATATTTTTTCATACCGGTGTTGCGTGTCAAAAACCCTTTGAGGATATGGTTACTTCCAGACAGTGAGAGAGCCACAGGAAGTCTTCTCACACGCGACGTTTCAGACGAGAAATTTAGAGTCCTTTAGGGCAGGTCGGTAAAAGCTGCCCCAGGTCTCCCTTCATTTCCTCGATGGCCACAAAGGGAGACTATCAAGCAACTCTGAGCTTGCATTGTGAAGGCGCTGATGTTGGAAAGGCCTCGTCTATGTGCAATGTCCTGTGATGTGTACCTGTTTACCTACATTATTCTATAAACCTACCTTCCGTCCTCTAAGACAGAGTTGCAAGGGAACTGACTTGATAGAATAAGCAAGGCCAGTCAGTACCAAAAACAAACAGGGCATTATGAAATACATTTACACAACATTATTCATTCCAGCAGAACAATCCATTAATATTAATGTGCATGTTTAAAGGAGGCAAAAAACTGCTATCCATGTTATTTACTGGAAGTGGAATGCATTTGTACTCTTCGCTTTAGGGACTTGAGCTTGAAGACTCATCCATCAATCAGGTTATTTTTACATGCATTTGTAAAATGATATTATCTGAGAGCACTACAAGGAAGTGAAAAAGAGCTTTGGTTTAAATTTGGCTTTAATGTGAAATAATCTGGATTGTTTTTCTCATTCCTCCTCTTTCTTCGGCAAAACACAATCTGGAAGGTTATAAAGAGATCCTTTACAGAGACGATTAGTAAGAAAGACTGATGACGGGGAAAAGGGGCAGACTCAACATCTTGCAATTTGACACGAGACGTTGTCAGCCTGATGTTCTTATAACACCTGACTCCTAGAAACCATCTGGTCTATAGGCACTTTTCTATTACCCAGTCTTCTTGTGTTGAATGAAACACCACAATCAAAGTTGACTGTGCATGAGACTTCATAAAGTTTTGATTATAAAAATGAATGCTGTACTTTGTTGGATTCTACTCAACTATTAGCAATGTTACTGGCATGTTTGTTCTTTTAGTTCCTGAAATAATGCACATTTCCGCAGCATATTCTGCTGCTGCACACGACTTGATTTCCAAAATTACAGGACCTTTTGATATAATTACAGAATTTAAGACAACTTGTATTTCAGTAGGAGGAATTCAAAAGGTGAATTTCAAGGAAAAGCACAGGTAAAATTAAATAACATTAATGGTTGAATTGCTTTAAGCTGCTTTAGTTTAGTTTAGTAGGGCTGTGTCTGAAGTCATTCTCTTGTTCACTTATTAATCTCTCGCAATGCAAAGAACTGCACTGTGGTGTAAAGTGCCATGTACACTATTTTTGGTCATTATATAGTGCATTCATTTACACACTCAGATTTGAGACCCATTAAAATAAAATGGCAGCCAGTAATTACTTTACACTATATAGTAAATGGGGAGAGATTTTGGACAATGCTGCGTTTACATCATGTCAATCAGGATTGTAATCATGAGCAGCCGAGTTGGAAAAACTCCTCATGTCAGCAACTCAGCACTGTTTTTTTAATCAGGAAATCCTGATAGCAACAATATCTCCCACTTAGTAACAAGATCTACAGAAAGTTTAGACAAACAGCTACAAAAGACACAATTACATCTAAAGAATAATGAATAATGGGACTTTTCCTGTTCTTCCAATTCTGCAGACATGTCCTAAATGCAACAACATATTGTGCAAGCTGGCTCCCTGACATGGCTTACTGGGCAGCTGAATATAACAGAAACTTTGTTAATGCTATTAGTGAAATATGTGCTTTCAAAGACAAAATGCAACCATTCTTGCGGTGTAGTGTCGCTCAGCTATATCCCCATCCCATTTTTTAGTCAGACAACCATCATTTAAATTACTTTTTATGTGAAAGCACAACTGGTGTTTGAAGGTTAAAGCTATTAAATAACAGAGAAACGTTTGGTAAAAATGTATAACTTAAGAAAACACACATTTACAAACACACATATCCTTTAAATTACATTTAAATTGTTTCAAAATAAAAATATCATGTGTTTAACTAAAGAGTTACATTTCCCCCTGCTGGTACATCCTTTTCTCTGCAGTCACCAGCAGTGAAAACTCTGTGGGAGTGTGTGAGAGCAACCTGAGGGAAGTCTCTCAAAAACCTCTCTGGCTGTCCAGCATCAACGCAGATCTGGCGTAGACGCCCCCAAGTAAGTGCTAAGGTCTGTGATGTTTGATTTGATGAGCTTGGCTGGGATGGTCGGCATGTTCAACCTCTGATACGCAGCAAACCTGTGGCAGCCTCCAAAAGAGTAGTAGTAATTTCCCCCCTCTCTGCCTTTGATCCAGAGCACATCAATAGGAGGAACAACACTGATGTCTGCTGTCTCCTGGAAGGAAAGACAAACTGACAATTATTTCATGCAGCAAGCACGGAGCAGAAATTATGCAAGTATTGCAACAAATAATAAGAGGGCAACTGCAGTATGAGTGAGCAGCTAGATGTTATTACAAAAAGGCTCCTGTAGGAATATTACAAGACCATGATAGGCAGAGGTGGAGGTTGTACTCAGAACGTTTATACTACAGTGAGAAAATACTCCATCAACAAGTAATAGTCCTGCATTCAAAAAGTAAAAATATGTAATTATTAAAAGTAAACTGTCAAAAATTAAAGTATGTTTTATGCAGAATGGTTCGTTTCAGGGTTTATATAATATGGATTCTAGCTAATAGAGGTGGAACAAAAACACTTGTTTTTACCCCCTTTCATCATGAGCTGAACTCAAAGACCTAAGACTTTTTCTATGTACACAAAAGGCCTATTGCTCTCAAATATTGTTCACAAATCTGTGTTAGTGAGCACTTCTCCTTTGCCGAGATAATCCATCCACCTCACAGCTGTGGCATATCAAGATGATGATCAGACAGCATGGGTATTGCACAGGTGTGCCTTAGGCTGGCCACAATAAAAGGTCACTCGAAAATGTGCAGTTCCATCACACAGCACAAAGTCACAGATGTCACAAGTTTTGAGGGAGCATGCAATTGGCATGCTGACTGCAGGAATGTTCACCATTCCTGCTGTTGCTGTTGCTGTTTCTCTACCATACGCCATCTCCAAAGGTGTTTCAGAGAATTTGGCAGTACATTCAACTGGCCTCACAACCTCAGACCACGTGTAACCACACCAGCCTAGGACCTCCACATCCAGCATCTTGACCTCCAAGATCGTCTGAAACCAGCCACCCGGACAGCTGCTGCAACAATCAGTTTGCATAACCAAAGAATTTCTGCACAAACTGTCAGAAACCGTCTCAGGGAAGCTTATCTGCATACTTGTCCTCATCGGGGTCTTGACCTGAAGCAACTTCTCACAGCCATTAAAGAGGAGTGGACCAACATTTCACAGGCCACAATCAACAACCTGATCAACTCTATGCGAAGGAGATGCGTTGCACTGTGTGAGTCAAATGATGGTCACACCAGATACTGACTGGTTTCTAATACAGTGAACCTGCACATTTTTTAATGGCCTTTTATTGTGGCCAGCCTAAGGCACACCTGTGCAATACCCATGCTGTCTGATCAGCATCTTGATAAGCCACAGCTGTGAGGTGGACAGATTTACATGTAGATCTGTAAGTTCAGTTCATGATGAATGGAGGCAAAAACAAAAGTGTTGCGTTTATACCTTTGTTCAGTGTAGAAAAATGCATCCAAGGCTGTGATTACAAATACAGAGGCTGAACCAAAACCACAAACCAAACTCTGTCGAATGTATTTTAAATTTAATGTACAAATACATTTTCTATATATTTGATCTCTTCACATTATGATCTGGTACCGTGAATGTACTTATGGTGAAAAAAAAACAAACTAAAAGCCAATTCTTTTTATTTAATTATTATATGTATGCTATTTATTTTGTCTAAAACTGTCAAATGTAGTCAAAAAATGAATCAACCTTTAATAAAAAAAACTGTAATATGTGTGAAATCATTCAATATAAAGTCTTTATGTAGTCTTTAAGTAAATTAAGCTGCAAATTTTCAGGTCTCTGAATGATGACCAGTTGTGACATTTTACTTTTACTAACTGTGTTAATTTTGTTTTTTTAACATATTCATAACTGAGACTAAATCACTTAAATGCATAGGTCTAATAATTAAATATTCAAGGTGTGATGCCATGCAAGGAAGTCTAATCTAAAACACAGAGGTCAAGTCCAAGACTTCACTCTCAAGTCTACAGCTCTGGTAACTTGTAACTATAACTGTCATATACATGTAATATATAGAGTCTATGGTATGGTATTTTCTATAAAGTCTATGGTAAAAACACAGTTTTCTCTGTAAAATGCGCTGTAGATGTATAACGTTAACTTACAGTATGAAAATACGCAAGCACAACTACTTTCCACTTGTACTTAAGCCTAATAAGGTGCCTTAACACACCACTGTACATCTTCCTGTGGTGATAAAATAGCATTTAAGGAGATAATATTCAGAAATGCACACAAGAGCCTGAAATTAATCTGTTATTGATTTTTCACGGTATAGCTAACTTACAGCAGTGTAGGCCAGAGGTTTTACTGTAAGATGCATACATTTCCATGATAAATACCCTGTGTTACCTGTATTGAGTTCATCAGACTCTGAACTTTTAGCTCATCCAGTACCGGAGGAATCGGTCTGATGATGACGTCCATCGGGACGTTATGGACTTCCTCGACGGTGTCCGAGTGAATCGACCTGTTGACGCTGTTTTTAACGTGCTCCGTGCCGGACCGAGTGGACATTGTAGATGTGTTTCTACAAACCAACAGTTTCATCGGAGTTTTAGTACCGTGCCACAAGCGAAGCATTTATCTACCGACTCTGTGTGGGTGTCTCTTCACTTCCTTGTTGCTAGTTTGTATCTTTACGCAGGTTTGTAAGCGAGGAGTCTTTAAGGTTTTCATTGGTCTACCGCGCTGTCAATCACAAATGTGCGACGCCCTCTTTTGTCGTTTGGAGCTGCATTTGGCTTTCAAAGAGCCACAAGTACTTTTATCTAAAGTAAAATTTGTTTAGTTAGCATTTAGCATAAATGTTGTTAGAGAGAATGATAATTATCATACATCAATTCCGGTTCACAAATACTGTTAGCACCACTTAAACCTGCAGTAACTGATTTTTTTTGTAACAACAACACAACATTGACATAACCTTTAAGTTGATATGGCGTCCTTGTTAGCAGACGGTTTCTTATTTATACATCCAGCAGTTAAGAAGCAACATTATCATCCATTTGGAGTCATGTTCATGTCCACCTGATGAATGTAAGTCCAATATTCATCCTCTTTTTGCTCTGTTTTTTTATATTATGAGAGTGGTGAGAGCAAACCAAAACAGATATGTTGTGGGCTGAACAGCTAAAATAATAAACTGAACATATAAAGCTCTGTAAAGCAGAGGGGAGCTGCAGATTCAGGTTATAGTGTGGAAGTGTGGAACTTTAGCAGTGAGAATAATTACACAACACTGTTAAAACACTTTTCATGACATATAGGGCATATCTGCCTGATGGCTCTGCCATAATGAGTTGCTGCTGTTGCCCCTACAGCTTTGGCAAACCAGTCATTGCTGTTTGGCATAAAACTGTACAGTTCACTAATCACTACTGATGTGCCAGCACAGAAACATCACCACAGACACCAGATTTTGAAGCCTCCACTGTGAGTACAGAGACATTTACCTGGCAGGGATATTCTTAATCAGTCATACATTTATATGTGAAAGTCCCACTCAGCTTTTACTCTAACTGTACATTGAGTGTTTTATGTCTACTGCAATCACTGATGGAAAGTCACTAATTACTTCAAGGACAGTACTTAACCCTTACATGTTGCTGGCATTAGCTTCACTCCCTCATGGTTTCAGATCCCACAGACCACACAGTTGTTGGTGTTAAATTAATAATAGTAATTGCAAATTAATGATTTCTTGCTCTAAATATACAGTTTTTCTTTCTTCTAACCTTATTAAAACCATGTAAAAAGGTATTGACCCTTTCCTTTGCCACAAACTGGGCTTGTACATTGGACGAAGGTGAGAAAATATGGACTTTTTTTTTTTCATGTAATTATGTTATATAGTCTGTGCTTGAAAAATGAAAAAAGGAAACCTACAGACAGAAATCCTAATAGTCTTATTTGGAATTTGGGAAGGATAGAGCTGCGTAAAACTTGCAGTGTCTGAGAAACCATCAGAAGTACATCTTCTAAAATGTGTCATCAGAATAAGCAATTTTATATAAAATGGGAAAAACTCATGAAGTATCAAGCTGCTAAAACAATGTTAAGCGTGTTTTTGAACTGTGAAACAGAACATTAAGATACATTAAGTCTAGCATGTAAACAGGCCCGTATCGGTAGCTGTTGAGTACTTCATGGCATGTACATATAATACCGACGCACAAACTTTATCCCTTTTGTAAGATAACTTATTCATTTCATGGCCAAAACTGTTTCTCATTAAAATTCACCCCAGCAATTAGTCAGAAAGTTGAAAAGAGCCGCTACAAGGCCAGAATCCTTTGGTGACAATAGTTTTTAATGAGGTCAGTGTTTTGTATTGTTGACTGTTGCATGATATAGGCTTCCTCCTTCAAAGTGCACTACTTGGTGATATTCTATTTTTGCAGGGATTTCAAAGAGCCAGCCAGGTTGCTGTGGTTACAAAAAAAGGACGTCTGGGCCTGCAGCACTGAACAGGTAAGTGGAAAGCTTCAAAGATATGTGGCAGTGGAGCGGAAACAGAACTATTGTTGTTTTCTCCAAACCACAGCTACAGCATCTTCTAATGAGACAATTAAAAATGATTTCTTGGACAGGAGAGGCCATTATATTGAATTATTACAAATACTTTGAACTACAGTGGCAGTGTCTTTTATGTTGATTAATTGGTCACACGGGGATCAGTTACAACATGAAGGAGGCCTATATATAGTATGTAATCATTAACTGTGGTATCAGTGCATCACATTATAAATCCGTGTAGAATAAAACATAACAAAAAACACTCTCATTTAGGTGCTGCAGTGAATCTAATCAACTTTTTCGCCTGTAATTTTCCCAACAACAGCTTAGCTTTCAAAGCCACCTTACATTTCCTACTTTTTTTTCCTTTAAGAGCAATTTAGCTGACACCAGCACAGTGTAAAAAAATGTGTGTAGCTAAAAAACTCCAATTAGACTGTAATATGCTGACATTGATTGCAGCTGGCTGCATGACTTGGTGTTTCTGTATGAATAACTACAGTATAGTAAATATGTATGGTGACATATCCCCCCTGGGCATTCGCCACTTTATACAAAATCAGATTTAAGTTGCTTCTTTGCTGTCAATCAAAAGCCACATCACCACGCATCAAAAGAAACCAGCATCACACGCATATAGACATGTAAATCATTTCCAGTGCTGAGGCGTTTTTGGAGTCCCACTACACTCTACGTGACCCTCTGCTGTCACAGCAGGACTGTATTATAGTTGCTAACATATCTCAATTACTTAGATTGAGTTAGTCACACAGGTACAGCGGCAGGTCACGGAAGAACAGTTCCCACATAATGATTTGCTGTTAATATTAGATTTCAGTCCCTGTGGGATTGTCACACTTAGAGCAGCTGAAGAAAATTACCTGCCAGCTTTCCGACAGGGAAGTGAGCTAAATTTATTTATACCTTCTCTCTTTTTTCTTTTTACACGTTGACATGCTTTTAAAGTGATAATTATTCTGACTACAATTTTCAGTCTTCAAACTATAGCTTTGTGATAGATGAATGTGTCTGAAATCGTGACACGGTTTAGCAACAGTAGATATTGCTGTGTTTGCGGCTGTATGGGTGACTGATTTGTTCAGTGATGTTGATTATTCACTGGTGGCTCTCGTTGCTTAAACCTATGAAATTATTTTCTGCACTATTTCCTTCTAGTACGGCTGCCCTATACAGGATTTCTGTTTAATGATCTTTCTTGTCTTGAAATAAATTTGCTCTCCCAACCTCATCCAGAGGGAGAAAATAAGTGGTGTTTTAGAGTAAGATTATTTAGATGTGGTTAAGTTGTAGTCTTTTTTTCCATTTACATCAGTCAGTTCATTATCTTTACCCTAAAAACAGAAGCAGATTTTTTTCAAGTGTTCAAGCTGAAATATCAACATAGGAAGCAACAAAAGCATTTTTATATAAATTCATCTTATTTATCTCTAAAGCAAATGATAAAACTCTTACATCTGTAATTCCTTTGCGATCCTTGTTTCTGCATGTATAGTATATGAAGGAAAAAGAGGAGCTATTTAAGGAGTACCCTCCTTGACTTTTGCTTGAGTGCTGATGACAAGTTGGATATCTTAGATGCATAAAAATGCGATTTTGACATGACTTCAAAAAGAGAAGCATACGGATGAGGTGGACCCTCTGCCAACAGAGAGACGAGGAAACAGATGGGTTTTTACACAAACAGCACAAACATCAAGAACACTGAGTTAAAGAGCTTGGCAGTCTCACTTGATGAAACAGTGAGGAATGGAGGCACTCTTAATGAGCATCTCTCCTGTGATGCAGAATGTGAAAAGACAAACTGTTAGCTCTTAAAGGGGCAGTTACAGTTGGTTGGCCCTGACTGGTGGAACCGAATGGTTTTACCAACCTCTTGTTGGTCAGTATGCATGCAGATTGGTTACAACATGAAATTGTTTGAAAGGACATTCATGTCGTCATTTTGAAAATAAAATAATAGCCTACAGTTCATTTATCCAGTTGTCATCAACAACCAAAGCTTCTTGTTGTTGTTGTTGAATTCGTAATGCTGACAGTTGGTGATCAGCCAACAGATGGCGCCAGATGTATGGGACGGGTCAGAGGGAGGGTGGGTGCCAGCTGAAAGAGTGTTGAATCAAGTACTGATAGATTTTCTTATTACAAAGATGACATGTTGCTTCCTAAGTCACCTGTAAGCAAGTAAGAAACACCAGTTGCAACTTAAACACATTTTTCAATAGTGAATTGAAAATTAAATGGTGAAACCGATTAAGATATATATTTTTACTCCATGTTTTTGTAGGACTGCAACTAACTTTTTTTATTAATCGATTCATTTTCTACTCTAGGAAATGTCCAAAAATTGAAAATGCACAGAACAAGTTGAGAGCCCATTGTGGCGTCTTCAGATGTCTAGTTTTGTCTGACCAACAGCCCAAAGCCAAATTAAATTCCATAAAACTGAGAAGAAAATACACACATTTGAGAAGCTAAAACCAGGAAATAATTTTTAAAATAAATGTTATTGCTTGTTCAACAAATGAAATGATTAATTGATCATCAAAGTTTTTGCAGATTAATTCTGATTAATTGTTTCAGCTCTACTGCTTTTTGTCTGTCTTCTTAGCAATAGAGATAATTTCTCTGTGCACAGTAGCAGATCAGAATTTGAATAAACACTGTAGGGTTGTAACTCACAAATTATTTCATCATCCACAATTCATTTGCAGGTTATTTTTTCGATTAATTAATTGATCTTTAAAATGTCAGAATATGGTGAAAAATGCTCATTAGAGAGGGAATATCTTCAAGTCCTTCAGTCCAAAGCCCCAAAGATATTCAGTTTACTATACCATAAATAAACAAACAGAAAATATTTACATATTGTTGCTGTTTCTGTCGATCGACTGCAACCAAAAGACACCAGTTGCAATAGAGATGATTTGTCTGTGCAGGGAAGCAGTTCTGTCTTTGAATAAATAGAGTTTTCCTATAAATAGCATGATAATCCGTTGCATGGTGTTTAATAGCCCTGGATTTGCTGCTAGGTAGATCTGTGCAGTAACCTTGTAATAACCCCTCACCCCATCAGGAGGCAGTTATATTTTCCCTCAGACAGTCGCTCAGAAGATGATGGCGTTCTGGGGTCAATATCTTTGAAGTGTGAGTGTAGCACACTCAATTTTGCAAGATGTTTTCATTCATTTAGATTTGCTCTGAGTGTGTGGGGAGGACTGAGGCAATGGCTGTCTGAATAGTTTTTGCCGTGACATGTATGCAGGGCCACGTCCTCCCTACCTGCCGCCCTTTGCTGATCACTCATTTCCACTGTTGTTACACACACAGCTCACCCTCGGGTGCTGTAATTGGATTGCATAGGCCCCCATTTTGTAGTCCATTGGCATGTAATGAAATCAGTTATTTACTTTCATCATAAAATCTGATAAGGGATAACATCTGCCAGGGTAAAGTTTGAGTGAGTACCGCACATGAATGTTGATGTGCATGCTGCAACATCATGATCTGCAGCACTGTGAGCTGTTGCCGCGTGAACAAGAGTCAACACATGGTTGGAAACTTGCCATTTGAAAATGTATTTAGTTATTTGTTTACCTTCAGCGGCATAACTAGCAGCATGTAAGAACAGAAGCATCTAAGAACAGCAGTGACAATCACTGCGTTTCTACGTTGAAGAGAGAAGAGTGCAGCAAAGTGTCCTGTTTCTAAGTCCCTGCTCTGCTCTGCCTGCTGTCTCATTATACTGCTGCTGTGCTGCTGGAGGACAGTGAAGGACACAAGCGATTGAATTCAAGTGTTGTATATTCCCTGGAAACCAATCAAGAAAAGCCCCAGAATAATAATCCCTGTCCGCTGTCATGATTCATTTTTATTTTGTTCCATATTTTTCTCTGGCTTTCGAGTCACTCAGAAAGAGTAGTTCCAGCATAAAATCAATGTTCCATTAAAATTTAATGACCAGGAAGGGCTTAATAGTGGTGGAACAGATGCCTCTGCTTTTGATAACACCGACATCCCAGGAACTCTTATTCAAAGCTATATTGGTGTTGTCAGGTCTTCTGACCGTTCCTGTTCTCAGCTGCCATGCAAAACTAAGGATATTGGCATTTTTCTGCCTTGTAGCGGTGAAATTAAAAGTTAGTAAATTGACAGTAGAGCTCATAAGATTCATCAAACATTGACAGCGGAGGCTACAGCTGATGGCACATTATACTCATAACTAGAATTACTCACTGTGTTAATGTTGACTAAGGGCTATTCCAAACAGATTCCAGACTCACGATTTCTCTGTGTGCTTCACATAATACAGATATACATTATGAGAAAATGGGCTAAGAAAGATATAAAAACTCAATTGAATGAACAGATGGGCCTGTCACTGAACATCTGCACTGTATGTGTGTGGGTGTTTTTACAGTAATAACCCCTTTTTGCTTTAATAGAATCAAATGTTACCGTTTTAAAAGAAATAAGAGCAGACTCGTAGGTTCCTTGTGCTATTGTTTTTATTAACGTTATCACTGCTATTGTTGTCATCATTATTAATTGTAGCAGAACAAGATAAATCAAAACACCCCTCAGCAATCATGGCTTAAGTTTCTTCATACTCAGCTGTAACAGAGAGATAGAAAGAGAAAGAGAGAGAGTGAAGAAAGAAAGTGGAAAATCTTAATCAGTTTTTTTTTCTTTGAGGACCATATGGAAGGTTTCAAGCAGCCAACCATATGTTGAAGGCTTTTGTCATGGAAATCATACTTTTTGGCACTTTTTCATTGCGCAGCCAAGCCGGGCACATAAATAAAAGAAAACAAGAACAGAAAAAAAATTATACAGAACATGATCAAATCTTTGAGAATACACAGAGTTTGAATTTGTTGTTTGTAACTTACAACAGATAGCTTTTTAATCAACACACTCCCTGATTCACATGGCCACCCAGACTGCAATTGGTACCTGTATTTGTCTTTTCTTTTTGTTAATAAAAAAAAGACAACATGAATAGAAAAAGAGCAATTAAATGTCTACATGCATTGTCATATTATTGCTGTGATATATTTACAAATATATTTACAAAATCATCAAAGAGGAACAATGTTTCCCTACATCTAAATGTAGAAGTTTAGAATCAATCTGCATCTCCTTTTTTGTCATTAATATTTTCTCTGAGGACAATCTGTAATACTGCCAGTTTTAGATACAAGCCTAGAGTACATTTCCAATTGATGTTTTTAATGGTCTCGTTGCTTTTATCTACCTTATTAAAACACAGTTTTGGAAGGACATTATATCTTATTTTTATCCCACAGTAAAATAGTAAACATATAAAAAAGGATCTATAGGAAGTAACAAGGTCTGCATTAGTTCAATAATACAGCAACGTGCCAAACTGGGTGTTCTGCAAGTTAATCAGAAGACAGGTGGTTTGGATGCTCTCATGCAGTGATTCAGCTGTAGCACTTAGACGACCATTGACAGGATGATGGTGAAACAGGGAGGAGAGGACGGATAAACAGAGCAGAAACGCTGCTTTTTCGCTTTGTTTTTTTTGTGTGTGTGTGTGTGTGCGTGTGTTTTTAGGGCAGGCTCAGCATTACTGCTATCGTGTCATCCATTTGGAATATGCAAATAGCTGACAGTGCATTTGCCTGCTGGTGCTTGACCTTCCCCTTGGAGGTCGCTCACCGACTCAATTACGCTTCCTATCTGCAGTCTGTCTGCAAACACCTGTTATCCTCCTACACTCCGCCACCCTCCGCCAATCCCACTTCAGCACATCTCATCCTCGGTGCGTCTGTTTAGAGGCAGTTGGGATGGGATGAGGACGGCTGGTAGGGGAGGGACGCGAGGCAGGGACAAATGATGGGGGAATCGGAAGTGCATTATAGCGCTGTTTCATTACAACAATCTTCAAAAAGTTTCTCTACCAAGACTGTTCACTTCAAGATCTTTTCTGTTAGTACCGGTTAAGACGCATATACAGCACCTCCGTCCTTACGTTGTCTCAGGAGGATCCTTCCTTTGACACCTCATAGAAATGCTTAGCCGCTTTAAACGGCACAGAATAATTTGGCAGCAGTAGTGACTTTGAATTTAACTATATTCAAACGTTTTATTATGTCAGTGACCTAAAGGAGAATTATTGTAATCCTGTTGTGTAATACGTAACCTTCTAGCAATTGAGTCACATCAAAACTGCCCTTCAGCTGCCAGAAGAGATTTTATTTTACCTGGTTGCTTTTTAAAACAAAAGAAACAGTTAAAATAAAGATAATATTATAGGATAGCAGCCTTTTCCAGTCGAATTAACATCTGTAGTAGTTTTAGACTTGCTGTATAAAGGACTGAGTTTTGCTCACAGTTACTGCATCACATCATTATTGCTTTTGCACCTTTGAAACCTTGGTGCAGCTAGACTATATCTACATTATTTGGCTCTCTGATTTTAATGGATAGTGTTACATTTTCATGGCGATGTGTACATGCACATAAACGTTGGCCATTTCTGGGAATTATTTATTGCCTGAGATTTAAAGACAAAAATCTCCAGTCCCTAGGAGGCGGTGGACTTTTGGAAAACAGCAAGATGGAGAATATTTAGTGTTTTGTTTCATTGTTTCTTTTTATTGCCCTAAATTGACTGAAAACAGGACAGCTGTGATTGTTATACATGTCAATTGCTGTGTCAGTAAAGTTATTGCCATGAAAACAAAAGTAATTCTGCATTCCTTCGTTTGAAGTCTCCTATCACTGGTACTGTACATTGTTCCTCTTTAAAAAACTAAGTCCCGAGGACTCTCTACAGTTTTCATGCATATAAACATTTTCTTTGAAGATCAGCAGCATCTTACAAGGTCAATGGATGTTCATTTTTTAAATGATAAACAATAAATAAATACATGATAATAAACAAATAAGCAAGTCTTCAATAAATACACAAAATTAGGTCAATAAATAAATAGATAAATAGGTAGATAAATAAAGTATTTACATGATAAATAGATGGGATGCATCTAAAACGTGGGCAGAGCTTTGAGAGACATATAAAACAGACAAACAGAATAATTTGACTGTCACTTTGTAACTGAGGGTGTGTGAGTCCATACCTTCACTCTGAGGTAACACTGGCGGAGGGGGAGCACCTCAAACACCGGGTGAAGATTGCTCTTTAAGACGGGACGATGCACCATAAAGGCAGCAGAGTTTATGCAAGCCACCGTGGTGGAGGAAGAACAACGCGAGTTTTCATTGCTATAGTCAGGTCAACCGCACATGGCACTTACAATAGATCATTTGGTCTGGCTCCCAGTTGTCCAAGTCTGTACATCAGGGTGAGACTATGAATTTGATCAGACAGAGTGTGTGAAGACCTGTTCAACAGGCCTGCTAAACATTTTAAAATCACTGCTCTTGCAGAATTGAATTGAATGACCTATGGTCTATGATCTTGTATAGCTTATTTAAAATTTGAATACCCACAGTTACAAAGATGCTTTCGATCAACAAGGGATAACAAGCACAAAAAAATAAATTTAGAAAAATCAAATAGAAAAATAACATCCGTTGAATTGAAACATTGGTGTGGAAAAAGGGGTTTGTCTTTTTAACTTTTAAAATGATCTCCCTTTTTTGCAAATACTGTCATAGTTCACATTTTCATAAAAAGTTCATGTTGGCAGTTGCAAAAGAATTCAATTCTTAGCAAATAAAAAGCAGCATAAAAATACAAGAGGTCATTTTGTCTCTAAAAAACAAAAGAACACTGTTAGTCCTTTTTTTATGTTTTTTTTGTTCATTTTTTCATTACTATTTGCTATAAAATATCAGGAATCTAAATATTATTACTATTGATATCAATATCATTATAGTCATTGATAAAAATTCACATGCCAGGCCTCATATATAATTGTGTGTAAGTGTGTGTGTGTGTGTGTGTGTGTGTGTTTGTGTTTGTGTGTGCACACGTGCGTACATTAATGTGTGTGTGTGTGTGTTTGTTAGTGTGTGTGTGTGTGTTTACATGCGCCCACATCCATGCGAGCACATGTTGCTTAATTGTGTACAACTATCATCTACAGTTTCTAGTTTGGGGAAGGTTGTTTGATTGTATGTTTCTGTGGACGATTAGCTACTGTGCAGGGAAAAAATCCAGCATCTTTTGAAATTGTCTTTGCCATAATCATTAGAGTTTCTTCACGTAATCTCAGTGAAAATATTGCTTTCTAAAAAAAGGGAAGAAAAAAGGCATGGAGGGCAGAGTGAACAGGGTTATTGGTTGTGAACCTACACAAGGGTTCAAAATTTAGCTTCTTCCTCGTGGTTAGTTTTCTGATCCAGAGTCGTCTTCGTCTGCAGAGCCCTTGAAGCAAGCTGACTCGTAGTGCTTGTTCAGGTAGGACTTGAGAGCGAAGGTCTTATTGCAGCGCTTGCATCTGTAGTGCTTGAAGGCAGAGTGTGTTTGCATGTGGGCGCGGAGGTTTGAACGGTCAGCAAAGGCTTTGCCACAGTGTGCGCAGGCAAAGGGCTTCTCACCGGTGTGCGAGCGCATGTGACCTTGAAGGAGCCACGGTCGGCTGAAGGCCTTGCTGCACACGTCGCACTTGTGCTTGAGGTCGTGGGTGAGGATGTGCATGGCCAACGCCGGCATGGACACGTACACTTTATTACAGGTGGGACACTTTCGGGCCATCTTGCTGTCCAGGCTGCGGTGCGTCTGCTTGTGTCTGCTGAGGTTGGAAGAGGTGGCATACGTCTTGCCACACTCGTTGCAGGAGTGGCGAGCCGTGCCGACTCCCCTCTCCTGAGCCCCAGCGTTGGCACTGCTGCTTCTTGAACCCCCTCCACGACTCTCTGTGTCTCCCTTCCGCCTTGAGCGCCCATCAGAGATGAAGAAGGCATCCATGGTGTAACCCTCGTCCAGCGCCTCCGATTCACCGCTGTAGAAGCCGCTGGCTGTCATGCCAGACTGGGGGCTGTCGGGGTGCTTCAGGTCGGGGTCACAGTACTCCCCTCCACTGCTCACCTGGGTATAGAGGGGATCTGACACCGGCGAAGCCAGCTTGTGCTCCATCTTCTTCTCCTCCTGGTATACAGATGGCGTGATGTAATCCTGGATGTAGCCTGGGTAAGAGACACACGCAAACACAGTTGGCCAGAGGTTGTGATGGATAAGGACACAGTGGCATGCTGGTGATTACATGATTATCATGTTGGATGATTGCCCTTCGTAAAATGGTGAAAGAGTGAGTGGTAGCACTGAGCTAATTGCATTTTATTCCAGAACTCCCAATAGTGCAGTGATGCAGGGGAGCATGACGTGCTCAGCTGCGTTTAGGAAGGTTACAATTTTATAGTGAGAATGAGCACTATACAGTAGATCATCAAAGCAGTCTCCTTTGTACAAAAGTGGGTGCTAAAGCCTGTCTTAAATAAAGTAGTCTTACTGATTAGACCTCCCTTTCTTTATGGTATGTCAGTCGTCTGTGGATAGATATGCTTAATGATGTTCTGTGACTCCTCCATTACAAGTCAAACAGAATCATGTTTCATGTCTAAACCTTAATACATTTCTTATTTCTCCAGAATTTTTATTATTGCAGGGAGTTAATATTTTTTATGTGAGTGTAACTTCACTTCACAACAGTCTGCATCTCTGATTTAATTACTGTTTGTGTTTTTGCTGCACATAAATAGATTTTTGGGTTTTAAAACAGATGAACTTGTTACACAGCTGCTTACATCCTGTAGGATTTCATGCTACTTCTTCAAGCAGGTTAAAGCATGGTACAACACAGGACAATGCACCACAAGTGATTTAAATGTACAGAGCATGATTTCAGAGTGATATACTTTTGTTGGCATGGTTCATGTCTTTCCTTTCCCTCCGAAGCAGCCCAGTGCCAGATGAGCTAAAAGGCTTGCTGGCAGCTAAATGCATCCAAACAGAACCCAATACATTCTCATGCTGTGAATCTCAGGAGCTTAATAAATACTAAATGCCTTTTACCTCCAGAGTTGATATTATATAGGTTGAACATACAAGTGCAAATATAAAATGTGGTGAAATTCCTTCCCTGAGAGAAATAGTGCATAACTGCAGAAAAAAAGCCATTCCTAAGCAGTGTGTGCAGCAAACGGTGGAAATTAGTTATTGACTGCATTTTAATGAAATTCAAAGTTTAGAACTGATCAATAGGCTATCATATGTTAAATAGTGTCGCTGTGAGAACAGTCAAGTGCTGGAGAAAATAGAAATAGTGTGAGGAACAGATAAAGCATCTGCGACACACAGTAGTAGTTTATTGACCACCTTGTGCTTGAGGCCCGATAATGTGAGACGTGGCATCACACACATTGTTTGTAAAGAGGGTCACCTGTCTACAGCAGCCAGCACGCTAAAGTGCCTTCAAGAAACAGGCCATTAAGAAATCAGTTGAAGTGGTCTCTTACTACAGCGTCTCCATTCCCAAGGGTTTCCGTTCACACACACACTTTGTCAAAGACATGACCATGACACCAGGGGACAGGGAAATACCAGGCCTGTGCACACATTATTATGCTGCACTGCATGGGTTCACTGTTTTAAACTACGCAGATGGTGTTTGTCCAAGAGAGAGCACTAAAATAAACAGCAAAAGCATTTTAAAAAGAATTATGTAATATCTATTTATCTTTTTAAATACAAAATTATACAATTACAAATGCTGCAGCTTCAACAACTATTTGTAGCTACCACCACCTGTTTTACAGTCACACTGTAGACTCTTATGAATATAGCCGAAGGGCCCTCTGCACTACATGCAACAACATGGCTTTTATTTTGCTGATATTTTTTTAGCAAATCCAGCAGCATCAGTGTAAGCAGACTTGTTTCCTATGTTTCAATTAACCAAGGTCAGACATGGAGCTCATCATTTAGGACTCGCGCTGTATCAGCCTTTACAGCTCATAGACTCATTTCTCTAATGCAAAGTAAGCATGTAATTAATGGACCCTCTCAACCACCCCTCTTTGTTGTTCGACAGACACTCAAGTTAAATGTCTCCACAATGGGGGGAAAGAAAATCTGCTGGCGCGACAGAAGTGCTGATGTTAGGTATTTCAGCTTCGCTCTGAATTCTTTTATTTTGCTGCTCTTTTTATTTTTGACTCTGCATGAAAAGGATGATTCTTTTGTTCAAATTAAACGCTTTTTCTCAACACAAATGTAGTGCCTTATCGTTCATTTCTTCTTTTTGATGCAATGCTTATTTTTCGTGGTGTTGAACAATGGATTCAGGAACAATAGAGAGTGACAACTATTATACAAAAGGATTCTTTAATGATAACATAAAATCATGCAACAGGAAATCTAAATAGCATTACAAGCAACAAAATATGCCTGGTAAATATATAGAAAATGCATGTTTTTATTTCTTGCCATAATTCGTTAGTCTTTACCCAGTTAGTTGTTTTTAATTTAGCAAATTATTAGAGTTAACAAGCCAATCCAGACATTTTTGTATATTCCACCAATCCTGATCCATCTAAAATTCACTTAGCCTTGTTATTGACACGGTTGAATAACAGGTGGGCATCGTCACAACATTAAGCTGTGGTCTGTGAAGCCTCTCTCATGTGAAAATATCCTAACAAATCATAACAAAGAGACGCATATGGCCCTTTAAACGTGGCCACAAAATGGAAGCGGCGAGCTTAAAGCGGCCCGTGAAAGTGAAGGTCGTGTCTCCGCTCTAAGCTTACTGTGGCCGGGCCGTGTGTTGACCACAGTGCAGCTATGTGCCTTTCTTCATGTTTACTGTACAACCTCTGTCACGTGATCAGCCTCATTGCTGCCCCAAGCATTTTTGTCTCCTTTTTCTCCTTCCCTGTGCAATCCCTTCAGCCCAACTCCCCACCTCCCTCCTGGCTGTAATGTACAGTGTGTTGATGTCTCTTGTGGCGACGATAGGCCTGCATGGCTGAAACTCTAACCCCTGCTAGTTTTCAAATGCCCGGAAGGAAGAGAAAGATGTAGTGGAGCGATGGGGGTGGGGAGACTGTGCATGCTCCATTTGGATGGGAAGAGGGGGGCAAGGGAGGATCGGACCGTGATGGGAACTCAAGGACAATAACAGCTAAGGACAAATGTATCATCCGACACTCATCTCTCATATTCATGAATTTTTTAGTCCACATGATGACCAGATATAGTCAGCCTATGTGGGTTCAGCAAATACAGGCTTGGTACAGTCATACAAATACGTAACAGGAGCTTCTCCTGATTATACACATGTTTTGTTCCCTATTTACATAAGCTAATCCGTGGCTTTGACCTGAATTGTGTCTGTCCTTCACTGGAGTCAAAAAACAAAAGTCTGAGGGCAGGCAGATGGGGGTGGGGTGCCTCTGAAGAGGATTATTTAGGATATTGATGCAAAAATCAGCTGGTTGCTTGTAACATCTCACACTAATTTACACACTAGAGCATGCAATCAGCTAAAGCAAAAGAAAATCTTACCCGACACAAAAACAAAAGAGGATGCCATCTGTGCTAAGTGTGGAAATGTCAGACATGCTGAAATCAGCACTGGGGCTTTCTACAGGCAGGAGTGCTAGCACATCTTTAACTGGACCGGGGCAAACTGCAGGCATGTTAACTCACCATTCTCGCTGAGACGAACGCCAAGGCTGGTCACCGAGTCTGTGATGGAGCGTGCAAAAGTGAACGAGTCGTCCAGGTGGTGATGATGATTGGAGGTGGCATTGGACGAAGAGAAATCATCAAGCTTGATCTTCTTCACCAAAAATGAGCGGGGCATGTTTCAATGGATAAAAACACAGAGCTGAGAAAAACGCATGAGCAAAAATAAAAGACCCTCTGAGGAAGCACACGGGCAGAGCTGGCTTGACAGTAATCCTTGTGGTTAATGTGAAGACAATTGCCAAAAACATAAGATAAGAAAGAAAATGGAAACCAGTGGAGAACAAGGCTGACGGCAATGCTGTGTGATACTCTCTGGCTCCCCAAGCTTCCCCCAGAAAAATAAAAAAATAAAAAATAAAAGCGATCCTGTTCAGCACTGGATAGCTCCTGTGATGCAGCAGGCTTAAGGGACCAGTGAGGAAGAGAAGAGATGGAGACAGACAGAGAGAGGAGGGAGAGAGAGACTGTCAGACTAGCTGAGATCAGCAATCACGCCAGCCTTTATATGGGGCACAGGCAGTGGAAGATCAGGTGGTGCTGCGAAATGGAGCTGCTTAGCTTTAATCCATCAAATGTCCCCGGGGACACACATCAAATTACTACTGAACCGTCTGTGCATTCGCACACAGACTGAGGAGAAAGAACACAGCCAGACCCCCACTGCCCCCACTACTGCTCCCCCTTCTCCTCCCCTCCCCTCCCCTCTTTCACCCCGCTTATGCTCCATGCTCGGAGGAGGAGTAAAAGAGGAGGGCAGACAATGGAGATGTGGATGAGAGCACACTCAGTGTCCTGTCCCCCATTGTTTTCAGATGAAGTGGCACAGTTTATGTTTGCCTTGTACAGGCACTGCCTCCCTCATGTCATCTCTGTTACCTCAAACAGCCTCAGATCTTTCCTTCCCTTCGACACACTGCACTCTACTTGCATGTTGAGAGCACACATACAGTACAAGAGAGGTTATCTGAGCGTCTGGGAGTGCTGGACCCTTTTTGTAAAAGCTGCACTGGATTCCAGCACTGTTGACGAGCAGGCTATGGGGACGTACTAGTGCTGCACTGCTCAGCTGGTCCCTCTCCCTCCCCATTACCGCTGCACAGATGTGTGTCCTGCCATGCGTGGCAGTGAATTATCTGATTAATTAATTACATTTTTTTTGATTAGGGTGAAATCTAGAATTAGATCTGTGCTTGCTAAATTGGCCAGATATCTATGGGTTGGTTTGTATTTGTGTGGACTCATTACCTAACACTATGAATTTTTATGCTACATTATACATTGTATTTTTTTTATTGGAGTTTTTTCTTGTTCGAATAAATGAAAGTGAAATGTTTATATAGTGGTAGTTTCTAAAAGTGACAGTGGAACAGATATGATGCACCTGTTTGATTCACCATCAACAGGAAACACTTGTTTGATTAATTAATGTTGTACAATATTAAATCAACAAATGTAATAACTAATAAAGAAAAGGGCGCGTTTATTTCTATATCGCACATAATATCAGTGGAGGACTGGCAAGCATTGGAAAATAGTGCAGATCTAACTGTTTATTCTATTCTGTTCTATTTTGTGGCTATTCTTTTTCTGTGGCTGTTTAAACAGTAATACTGGTGGTAAGGTCATCGTAACAGGAAAAAAGCACTGGAGAAGGGAAGTCTCCATTGTAGTATTTTTGTTTGATTATCAGCTTTGTAATGCAATGCTTATTCCTAGTTTGCCAATTATAAGTTTTGTTTTGTTTTATCTATAAAATGTAAAGAAAATAGTAAAAATGCCCATTACAATTTTCCAGAAACCCAAGGCAAGGCCTTCAAATTGCTTGCTTTGTGCGTCCAACAGTTAAAAAACAGAGAGATATTTAATTTTTACAGTCAAATAAAACAGACAAAATCAGCAAGTCCTCAACATCAAACCATGAGGATCAAAATGAATGGCGATTTAGTTTCCTGGTGATCAATAGATCATGTAACAGACTAATAGTTTCAGCACTAGTTCTATTAGCTGGATTAATTTTACACAATTTTTGTAAAATTTCAATTTGTGTTTTGTACAATAAGTAACTAACACTGTTAGATAGATGCTTCTTGGATGCAGTGTTGAAAGAATATGTTTCTAATCTTTCCAAAGGACCACAGTTTTGTTTTGTTTAAAATTGTTCTTGAATGTAATTAAATCTGTAATAATCTATAAAGGTGCTATAGATTTACCCAGACATTTAGGGGTGCCCCCATCGCCTGGGACGCTCTAAATCATCCCCTCCCCTAACGGTGACCCTGCTGCTCGGACGCGGCAGGTTTCAGGAGGGGAAGGTGTTAAATCAGCGAGGTTAGGATTTATCACACGTATGTGAATGTACATTACAGCACAAGTTCACTTTGCTGTCACCAAGCCAAGCTTATAGTGCAGAGGCAAGGACAAGAAAGGTCAGGGGAAGAATCATTGTCTAAAAATGATGAGCTGTGTTGAGGGTTTTTTGTGCTGAAATGTTTTTTTAATAAACACTTAATTTCTCATACAGTACATATAACATATACATGCCATATCATAGTATGTATTGATATTGGAAAACCACTCATATTGAGGTAGCCACCTGTAACTGGTAAAGACATCAACCAGCAGGTTTACAGTAGTGTTAGATTACATTTTCTTCTCAGGCTGTTTTCTGCTTAACATGAACATAATCTGCAAATGAATTATTGCATCATTCCATCAAAGGCAGGCATCTTATCCATTGCGCCATCACCACCCTAAAAGTACATTTACATTTACCCATCACAAATGAGTTTTACTGAAAAATTAAAGAACGGGTGCAACAAGTTAGCTACAGGTTACAGGTGAATTGTGACAAACAAAAGGAAATGTGCTGTGATTGAAACATCTCAAATTACTTTTATCCAGCAGCAGGCTTCCTCCTCCTCCTCCTCCTCCTCCTCCTCCTCCTCCTCCTCCTCCTCCTCCTCCTCCTCCTCCTCCTCCTCAGGAGCGCTGGTCCACTTATGGCCCCCAGACTCCCTCTGACATGTGGTCACTGCCTCGGGATGTTACCATAGTGACAGACCCCCTCGGGCTGTAGGAATGGTTTTTACTTTGTAGAGCTGGTGTGGTGGCTTCACTCTTGTCAGATTTGGGGGGGGGGGGTACTATCAGCCTCATTAACATCTTGTATGGCACACCAGGGTTATGGAGATTACCTGGCCAGACAAATGAATGAAGTCAATCTAGTTTATTTGTTCCTTCACACTGTTCCACAAGAGACATCACCCCATCTCCAGGAACATTTATTAACATACAACATTATTTACAGACACATCTGTTTAATCATTTAACTTCTGCTAATTGAGACACCTGACATAAAAAAAAGTTACTAAACAGAGAATATGATTTTCACTTGGATTGTGATGCATTAAACCTGAAACTTAAGTGTCTTATACTTGGCACTGCTTATATAACATCACTCTGAGCTTGTTGGGCTGGGTGAAGAGAAGCTAAGAGTCCATTAAGCAGAACCATCTATAATTCACCTCTCTCTTGCTTACTGGGTCACTTGAATGAGGCTTCTTTTTTTTTGCAGCTACAGCAGGAGACTGTTGTGCTCTTTGAAAAGATAAGAGCTGCTGATGGTTAAAAAGTTGAAAATAGAACATAAGCAGGCATTTGGTGCAACAAGTATTTATTTTAAAAAGAAATTTGTGTTTCTTATTTAATTTAGAGACATTTTGTGGCAGCCATCATGCATGCGTTTGACACAGAAATCCTTTTTAAAACATTTTTACACAGACACTGATGAGACATGGCTCTGGGAAGAAGGTCATGAAACCAATATTTATATTTTACTGTGGATTCCCAGTTCAACACGCAGTCATAATGGACCATAACTGCCTCCCCAGTCGTACTGTATCTAATGCTGTTTGGCAGATAGTTCAGTGTATCACTCATGCCCTATTTGGCTTGTGTCTGCCTGTTGTCCTGTATGCATCTCAGAGCGTGTGTGCATTTGTTGTCCATGGGCAACTGTTCGGTAAATAGGGCAATTAAGTGTGAAAAGCAGAAAGTAGCTAGCATGTTCCTATCTCTTTGGTGGGGGAGATAATTTATGCTAATAACATCTCTACCGCTCAAGCTGCCCAAAAATGATAGCAGACCCTTTTGGCTTCAGAAGAATCTTTTCATCCTCTTGGAGAAAAAAAGTGGTTTCTCAACACCTTGCAAATAAGACAGCTGTGTGGCAGTGAATGAATCTCTCTCCCTCTCTCTCTGCCTTTCATCTCCAGATGATAATCTTTTCTCCTTCACTGTCTTGTATGGTGCATGTTTGTTCTTCATTTAGACTGTGGAATACTTGAAACCTAGTTCCCCTCCGTCTCCCCCTTGCTCTCTCTTATAGCCTCACACCCTGCACACAATATATCATATTTTTCCTTCAAGAGCCGTCATAGGAAGTCGCAGCATGTGTGAATGTATTACTGTAAATAGTATCCTATGCATGAGTGATGCTTCTTAATAACACTTAAACTCAAGCGCGGTATGCTGTTCATGTGGCATAAATTCCTCTATCATACTGAGGGGCACAGAGGCATTGGGTGGCTGTGGAGAGCAGGGGCCATGATGGCAGTTCAATAAATAACCTCAGTGAAAGTGGGAGCAATAAACCATATGAAATCTCTACCAGCTACCCACTATCATGCTAAGCGAGGAGCTCTAGTGTCAGCCACTAAGAACAAATGTGTCAGCCTACAAGGCTAAGAACATTTCTTTTGTGCAACAGGAAAAAGAAAGCCAGAAAAGTATGGGTTAAACATTTGGTCCTTAAGGAAGAGTTTAACATTTTGGGAAAATCAATTTTTTTTCTTTCCAAGAGTTTGTTGAGTAGATTGACACCACTCTCTTGTCCTTATGGTAAATATAAAGTTACCAACCGGCAGCCAGTTAGCTTAGCTTAGCATAAAGACTGGTAACAGGCTGAAACAGATAGCCCTGCTATTTCTAAACAAAATCCATCTACCAACACCTGTAAATATTAAGACATGCATCATGTTTGTTTAATCCATACGAAAGCCAAAGTGGAAAAATGACAATTTGCTGTTTTATAGCAATCAAAAGAATTTGCTTTAAATCACTCTCGTAACTAAACCCTGCCCATACGTTCTGTGACTTTAAACCTGCAATAACTGATTTTATGGCCACTTAGGGACAGCAGAAACAAGCTGTGAACACATCGACACATCGTCACCTGCCTGATGCTGTCAAAAACAACGCTATGAGAGTGGTGAAACAGTAAAGTTGTGGCTTGACAGGCAAATGATGAACTGAAACTCACTATAAAGCTCCTTAAAGCCGTGGGGAGCTGCACATTCAATTGCTAACTCTGTCACTATGAGCAATCTCTTTCACATTATCGTTTGATGCATTATTATACAAATACCATTTATAGCCGACATCTAACAATGCATTTTGTGTTTAAATTGGAAAAATAGTCCAGAACGTAACAAAAAAAATCTTTGAACAGAGCCTGGTTAGCAGTTCTCCCATTTCCACTCTTTATGCTAAGCTAATTTAGCCGGCTGCTGGCGGTAGATTTATACTTACCGTGCAGACATTTGAGTGGTATCGATCTTCTTATCTCACTTTCAACAAGAAAGCAGATAATAAATATCATATCAGCATATTTCCCACTTCACACCTTTAACTTGGAATAAGTTTGCAGTGAAACAGGATTTCTTATTCATGGGTTTATTGTTTCGCAAATGTTATTTTCTTTTTAAAGAGGAAGCTATAATAGTTTAATTCATGGAGACAATGACATTCCTAAGCATTTCAGTGTGTTCCTAGTAATGCTCTTTCATTTTCTAATGCTGTAATTAAAACTATAATAGTCATCATCACACCTTGCTCTGATTTATCGAGAAATAATTGTTCAGATAATCTTAGTCTAAATTAATTGGGTTAATGAATCACCACTGTGTCCTCGCCCTCCCTCTCTCAAATAAAGGCATCGTAGGTCTTTTCACATTATGTTCCGTCACGAAGGTCAGAGCAGTGGGTAATAGACTGTCGTTTCCAATTTGTACTTCTACGCAAAGGAAGAGCAAATGCATTAGTGAGATGGTATCAGCCCGTTTAAAATTAGACAACAAATGGACAGATTTGCATGCATGCAGCATGGATGCAGCAGCCCAGCAGTAAGATTACTCACTGTGGAATGCAGCAGCAAGTCTAGAAAACAATTACACAACAGCTACTCGTTTTCTTTTTGAGGATTCATTACACCTGTTTGCAGCCAAGGGGACAAACAAGAGTCCTGACAACACAGGACAATGTGGTTTTTATGAAAAAACAAATCTGCAACCCAACAAATTTTCCAGCAGGCAACATTGAAACAGGCATTTTCCTCTTATGTGTTTTTCCTACCAGTGCATGTCAGGGAGAGAGGTGAGATCAATTTCCACAGGATTAGTCTGCTTGGGGAAAATGATTGCTTTTTCTAATACTTAGTAACAATTTTTCAATTTCCTGTGGTCTTTGTTACTCTCAACATTTTTGCAAATGAGCAAAACAGAGGCAAGCGGCGTTGCTACTCTGCGAACTTCACCTTGGGACCAAGCATAATTTGCATATATATTGAGAGCATACGTTTTTGGTTTATAATAGTCACTATTCTGGGGTGGGGGTGGGGAACTGGGGGCGGCTGGCAGGCATTCTGTCACCTGTTATGAGGCCCTTGTCCAGGAACATCCCTGGGAGAAGAAAGCAGGCGATAATTACAGTGCTGGGACTAAACTGGTGTTGCTCTCTCCCTTCACACATTGTTTTAAATCTGAAGAGAAAAAGTAAAACAAAGACGGCTGCAGGGCATGTCTTTGTTTCCAAGCTCCTAGAGATTTTCAGGAGGCTACAAAATTCACAGAAAATGAAATTAATCTATTGGCGCAGCACTGATTCTGTGGTGATTACAGTTTGAGCCTGACACTAATAAATCCATGTTCCACACTTTGCACTTTCACAGTGTGCAGGGGCTAACTACATTCAGGCAGAATCAGTGGAGATGCGCTGCAGATGGTCACATGACAAATGGCTTTATTTCCCCGTTATGGAGATTTGAATCATAATTGAGTGTCTCTACAGTGATGCGTGCACTTGGTATGACTCACAGTGAGTGTCTTGCCAGAGGACGGATGAGCTCTGTTGCTTCTACTTCAATCTGCCGCCGTGTATTTAGATTTCACCTCAAATCTTTTTAAGCCAGCCTCAGTATTTCTTTTCTTTTTTAATATATTTGTGCAAGGTTTACTTCTAAATAAAGAAAAGATTTACCAGAAGAAAAATATTTAAACATAGAATGGTAAATCCCACTCAGCAGAAACCAAATTAAATTTGAAATGATAGGTTATCAGTTTTATTGGGTGTTTAAAGTTGGATAAAGAGTAATGTGAGCATGCACGTTTGCACACTGATGCATGTGCAACACGCATCACTGCTTTTGTGTGTGTTGAGCGCTTTTCAAAGGGCATGCTTTTGTGCAGGCACAGATGATGCAGCTGGCAGAAGCATGACTATTGCTGGAAGCACGTCCACGTTGGCACACTTACAGAAAGCCCTGGCTCCTGGGTCACACTATATAGGCTACATAAAAGCAGCCTGCCCGTCTGCTGTCTGGCCGATCGATAACGGCTGTGATGCACAGACTGTAAAGTGCGGGGTAATCATTTTTCTTAAGTCTAGAGCTGAAATAATTAGTTGATTAACTGATTAGTCAATGGGAGACGTAATCTAGCTCACTTGTGAACATTTGTTGTTTTTCTCTTATGTGATTGTAAACTGAATATATCGTTAGATTTTGGACTGTTGGTCATGAAATCAAGACATTGTAAGCGTCAACTTGCCAGTTAGGAAATTTTTGTTATGAACAATTATCTTTTTCTCTTTTTCTTTTTGATTGAGAAAACTGAGAAAATATTTGTCAGGTTAAGTCCATCCATCCATCATCAACCGCTTATCCTGCGTACAGGGTCATGGGGGGCTGGAGCCAATCCCAGCATACATCGGGCGAAAGGCGGGGTACACCCTAGACAGGTCGCCAGTCCTTCACAGGGCCACAAACAAACAAGACAAAGAACCACTCACAGAAAAGTTTGGAGACGCCAGTTAACCTGTCCTGCATGTCTTTGGATGGTGGAAAGAAGCCGGAGCACCCGGAGAGAACCGACGCAGACACAGGGAGAACATGCAAACTCCACACAGAAAAGCCAGGGCAACTGGGGTTTGAACCCACAACCTTCTTGCTGTGAGGAAACAGCGTTAACCACTGCACCATCACACAAGCCACTTGTCAGATTAATTGATAATGAAAAATAATCATTAAATTCCTTCTTAGATAGTGTATTGTATAATTTCTCCTGTGCAGCTAATCCTCTGTGTGAGGTGTGAAAGTTTTTTTGTTTAGTGTTACACTATAAGTTACAAGATGCAGTTCATAAGAAAAGCTGTCTCAGAAATTAACAAAACATATTCTACAAGATAAAACGATCATGCAATGTAAACAATAAGTTTACATACCTGAAAACTTCAGTTAAGTTGCCTTATTTTGTTAGTCTGAGCTTCATTTGAATACTCAACACTGTAATACTGTAACAAGATCAATCATGTTTCCCATGTAACGATAGCTCCATTTATTCTGTAATTGCCTGATAAATTAACCAGCACAGACACCTGTCAAAACAGCAGACAATCTCTGTGAATCTACCTCCCAACAGGCTCATCTTGGTGGGCTAAGTTGGTAATGACAACTCCCCAAGTCTGTCCCCTCAGGCTGAAGGATGAGAGCACCATAGAGTTCTCTTTTCCCATCCGTCCCTATTAGGATAATGCATCAAATAGACATTTTAATTTGAAGTTCATTTTCTCCTCAAGGCTCTGTAAATGTCTGCAAGCATGCATGCTGGAAGAGATAACCTTTCTTTGCAGCATGTGATCTTTTTATTTTTGTGTCCTAATGAAATGTTCACTTATCATTTACTGCAGTTTGGTGCTGTGGACGAGTGTAAATTCTGGATATTCCAGTGGCTCTTTTGAAACTAGGTGGCTTCCCAAAACCAAAACGAAAAAAAATAAATCCTGATTCATTCATAGAGCTCCTCCTCCAGCTTGACTAAAAACAAAACCGCAGATGACTCATTGATTTTCACAAACAAACCAAATTGCCGGGAGTGGTACACTCCAGTGTGACTCTGAGGAAACCTCATCACTCAGCAGTTATATTGTTGTGATCCCAACGACCCCCTTTTTCAACATAGATAGTGTGACGATAACGTGCGTGAAATGAGCGCCGAGGCCCGCCAGCGGTGCCTGAGCCCTCGCAGGGCTCGACACCTGCCTACGCTCAGCTGTTCCTGCCACGCTTGACCGCATGTGGCTAATAAACAGACCTGTCCTTATCACTGGAACTCCATTAACGGGGGTCGCAGTCACCTGAATCCCTTGCTGGGGCGAGAGCAAATTACAAGGCAAATGTAATGGGTTTTGCTATATTGCCACACACTGAGATAGTGAATTACACCAAGGGCCTGATGTTATTACATGTCCCCAGGACGCTGGCTCTGTGTTTTATGATGACTACAGTGAAAACCAGGTCAGTGCTCAAATTGTCATGGTCTTTGCCTCCATTGCTCCAGTTCTATCTATCTTGTCCTTTCAAAGAGGGAACAAAGGCATGCAGCAGGTCGTGCACTTCACATGTCAACCAGTGTTGAGCACTTCAGACAAGTCGCTCAGTTACAAACACACATGAAAATGCTCTCTTGGTTATTGTTTGTATGAGGTGACAACTGTTTCTTGAAAGAGATACACAAGCACAGTGATTAATCAGGTCAGGCGTGCGGTGAGATCCAGCGGTGAGATTAAGGCGCACTGGAACATGAGGAAAACCTCAGACAACAGAACCTGTTTTGACCTTAATACTCAATCACAACAGCATTCAAAAGGCAAAATGTTGTGGTGAAATATAAATTTCAATGAAATCACGACCAGTCAATTCAAAGTAAATCCCTCGTTTGTTCTGTTGACCAATAGCTTATATGTACCAGCTTTCTATCGAAATCCAAACCACATGCACATGAGACCTAGCCATATACAGTGCTTTTAATTGAAGTTGTTTAAATACAGTTTTAAATTTAAAAAAAACAAATGAAAAGAATGAAACTTGTATCAATTTCTTCTTTGATACAGTATTTCTGATTCCTGCAGCCAGTAGTTATTAAATGCAGTCTCTCTGTAGTACACAGGAGATGGGGGGCATGTAACAGAAACCCTCAAAGACAAGGGGTTTGTTTTTGATTATTGAACCCTGTATCTTTTCTCTGGCCATACATCTTCCTCTGCCAAGCCTCCCAGGGGCTTTAGGCCATCCAACACCACAGGCCAGCTCTGAGAAGGAGACAGGGACAATGGTACCTTCAGGTCCCTATCCAAGCTCAGGAGATACTACTGGGGCCTCATTGACAAATTGTCCTTGTCTGGCTGGATGAAAGAGTGGGGATTGCGGTAATTGCATATTTCCCTCTAATTGCATTTGTCACATGTGGGGTCTGCTGCTGTGGAGGCAGGTCTGAGGCCCTTCTCAGTGATGTGTTAAACCAAACAGCTGAACTCTCACCTGCACCACGAGTAGGGGATGTGCAAGAAGAGGCCTGCAAAGAGGGCAATAAATTATGCAGTGGCACAAAACATCAGCAGAGCAGCAGTGGAGTCGGGCACAGAGGCTACTGCCAGACAGAGACATGCTGCAGGTCCATTAAAGCCTCGGATGTGGTCATGCAGGACTTGACTCAGGGATGCTTAGGGACATTCAAGAGCTTCTACCTGCTTGATCACAAGACTCATAATGCAGTTACAGACAAAAGTCTCTGGAGAATTTTGCACAATTACATTTTCTTACTTTTATTCTTACACAAGCACAAATATTGTCAGATAAAATAGTTTGATATCTACCTTTGTGATAAATACAAAGCCTTTATTATCCTTACTGCCAAAATATAAAAGAATATGCACGTATTGTCCACATTCTGGAAAGACAGTTTTCTCATCAGAAAATAATTATCTGGGTTTCTCAATGTATTTTCAGCTAGAGCTGCAACTGACAGATTATTTTCTCATTTAAGCGCTTTTTTTAATGTCAGAGAATTGTGAAATATACCCATTATGACTTCTCAGACAAGATTACATCTTCAAATATCCAATCTACAGTCTAAAACCTGAAGATATTCAGTTTATTAAATATAAAAAAGATAAAATCCCCACGTTTGAGAGGCTGGAAACAATGAGTGTTGCCTTGCAAAATGATCAGTGATCAAAATAGTCAAATTCATTTTCTGTCAATCCACTAATTGTTCAGCTCTATTTTCAGTCCTGTTTCACATGTTTCAGCCCTGCTTTCCTGCTTCAACGAAGTTTCATCTGGTGGGTTGAGGAGGGGGCAATAATAACAAGCAGCTCTCATTTTGGCTTCTGGTGCCTCGTGATATGCGGCCAGGCTGCTGCATTATACGGAGGGCTTGTACAACTACATTTTAATCCACTCGTGTTTCTGGCCTGATAAAAGGATTCTCTCCATCTCTTTCTGTTTAATTCACACCATCATCAATCAAATGTGTCTCTGCCCCAACCCCCCTGCCCCACCTTCCCCTCCTCCTGGGTTTTGGGGGTCTGCAGCAGATAGGTTGGGGGTCCCCCGAGGGGGTTAGGGACAAGACGGACCGGTCACAGATGCCACAGAAATTAAAATGCAAGAGTCTGTGCAAGGTGTTACATTTCTCAGACATGCTCATTTGCAGTAATATCTAAGCAACATAAGGAGGCTTATCTGTGATTCCACATATGACTCTCACAAGATTATGTGAATACGATTAAAAAAACACGCTATTTGGGCGTGCTTTCTCCATAGTGTGGCTACAAGTGTGGAAGATTCCCTGTGTGGTATATACACTGTTTTTGTCTTCTACCATTGTCTGCACATGACAGTCGCCACAGGCTACTTAGTAATGAATATGTGCCTGTAGCATGTGTGCTGTGTGGAGCCTATGAATAGAGTAAATATGCACATCTCTGCACAACAGGTCAGCTTCTGAACAGGCAGAAGCGAAAATGATCAACTGCAGAATGAGCTTCTGAAACTACAAAGGAATTATGTATAAACAACAGCTCAGTCTGTGACTAAAGTGCCACACGAGGATGTTTGATATACCAGCAAGCCCTTTTTGTCTAAATAAGGATACAGTTCTGTGTTCTTCATTGCCTTTCATAGATATCCATGAACCTCTGATGGTAGCTCTCTTTTTATGACACATGGATATACTCTCCTCTGACAGGTAATACAGGCTGTTACAAAAATAGCACTTTGTAAAAAGCCTATGTTAAGCTTTTTCATGACATTTTAGTAAAAGTAAGGCATTTTTAGCAGATCTGCTAAACATGGTTGCCATTGAGTTGTAATATCTAATCTCACTGTAGATCATAAAATAACAGCTTAATTTGTTTAAATGCGAGCAGTAATAAAAAAAAGTTATTTGTGTAGCACTTATCAAAACCAGACATAACAAAGTGCTATACAAGGGTAAAAAAACACATTTAAAGTCATATATGTGCGAAAAGTAAACCATAAAAGCCACAATTCATATTTCTTAAAAATTACATACATATACCCACCTGCATACGCACACAAATACCCATGTGGAAACAAATTACCCAAATTAAATAGGTTTTAATTATGATAGAAATATGTTTTCAGAAGTTATTTAAACAAGGACAAGGATTTTCCAAATCTAAGTTTGTCAGACCCAGTCTTACATCTGCCTAGGGTCGAGTCTTGGTTCCTCAGAACTGAGTGGACAGCTCTTGACATGGTAACAGCCAACAGGTTTCTCTCTTACAACCTCGGACTGTGTGCAAGTTGAGAAGGGCACAGAGATTCTGAATACTTTGTATTCAGAGATGTAGTCTGGGGCCGGGCCATAAAGTGCTTTAAAGGTAATGAGTAAAATGTTTAAATTGATTCTGTAATAAACTGGTAGCTAATATGAAGATGTTAAAAGGGGAGTATGATTTCTATACTTGGTTTGTATTAAGTATTAGTCTAAATTTAGCAGTATTACTTAAATTATAAAAATAAGATTGGATGACCTTGCATACGATTGATATGATCAAGCAGGATCATATGCAATGAAAATAAAATTGGCCCAACAATGGATCCCTGGGGCGCTGATTCCGGTGAAATCTAGAAGTTATATAATGCCAAAACCACACAGTTGGTCATAATATGCTAAGACGTTACAACACTGGAGAGCCAGGTTCAACTCTTTAGCCAGACAACCATTTGTTGTTTTGCCAGAGTCCCCTGCATTGGCACCCCCACAGTGTTGCCGGGCTTGCCCCATACATATTTTTCATGCAGGGCTACTGTCTGTCTAAATGCTGCCCATACATTTCCTGACAACCAATCTTGTTTTTCTTCCTGTTGTTCAACACCGAGGGCTTTGCACTGAGGCTACAGGAGCTTACTTGACTTTCATATCACGTAAAGGTCCCTGACAGACTTGTATGCTGTCAACATTTTATCTGTATGAAACTGATACACCTGCATTATGTGGATTTTTTGAAAGGACAAAGAATACAAGAATGCACAATGTGGTTATTTAGTTTTACATGCTGTTTTTCAGTTGTCCTGTACTTAGCAGGTGGCAGATGTTGGAAGCGGAGAAAGTGAAGGTCTCATCTTCCTCGCTACAGTTCTTTTTGAACAGTCCAATTTGAACAAAGGATTAAGTGTCCATCATTAATCATAGGCTAATCTTGTAGATTTAGGCAAGTGCTTCCCAAAAGTCAATACAGCTATAATTTAATCAGAGAATGTCATCACAGTTTATGGAGCAAAATGGAGAGCTTACAGACAAGGTCTTGAATAATTTGCTTTCAGCTGATCACCTCTGTGCACAACAGGCTTCATGTTTAAAGACACACAGTGGTTTTACAATCTTTATAGAGAAATAAAGCTGTTTAGAATAAAAGAGAAGATGGACATGTTGCAGTTGAAGAACTGAGGCTTATAGTTAAAAATGTAGCTAATTTTGTAAGTTAAAAGTAATTTAAAGTAAGAGACTGACTGAACTATATGCTGCAATAGTTTTAGAATAACAAGTAACAGCAATTTTGTTTTATTCTTTTGCATATCATTTTTTTATCATTTAAATTGGTTTAAAAGAGTTGTGGCTTTATAATGAAATCTGAAATGTATTATTAATAAATGTCAGTGAAGCATACATTACATTCACCTTATACCCTCACTGAAACACAAATTAAAGATCTGTTTCATTTGTATTACAAGCTTCAGTAATTCAGGTTTAATGATCTCAAACAGCGCCTTTATATTGTATTAGTAAAACACATGTAACGTAAAGTTAGAATGATGCACTAACGTGGCTCCTGCTCTATATTGGTGTAACTGCAGCCTACTTCCCAGTTGTAGTTAGTAGTTTGTGGGACAAAAGTATAAATATTTCATTGAGAGTAAATAATTCAACACCTGTGTATTCCTCTGCGGTTCACTACCAGCTCTGATCCAGTCACTTCAAGACATCTTTTGTGGATGGAGAGCCCTTCAGCCTAAATGACACTTGGCCAAATAGCACTTAAGTACCTGCTCAATATTTTAACAGGGCCATGCAAGGAAGCTGTGGAGTGGTTGAGCTGTTCCTGTAAAGTAGAACAGGTGGATTTGTTTTATGGTGTAGAGGCACAAGCATAAAGCTTCTATTAGTGACAGTAAAGCTTCTCTGCTCAGGTGTAATTAATGACTTAGAAATACCCTAGTCTAAGTGCTGAGGTATAGATACACAAGGAGAAGATTATTATTGTAGAATTTGAATCTGTAAGTCGTGACATTATAAAAAAAAAAAGCTTCTGTATTTTTCTGATTGTCAACAAATCCCATGTTTATATCCCAAATACAAGAACTTGATTTGTTTTAAAGTATGGAGTAATGACTTAAGTAAGGTTGTGCAAATGGTACAGCATCATTAGTTTTCTTTAATCTTTAATTTAATATTTAATGTTTAATTATATATGTATTTAGTATATTTTGTTGCATTTGCTTTTCTGTAATGTAATTTTAATGTATTTAGATGTATATTTATTATGTCGGGTTTTTCTTCTTTTCTGATAATGTTTTTTTGTATGTATGTCTGAGAGATACAAAACAGAATAAATACAATGTGTTAGTCCGTCTCTCAGTACTTTCCGACTTCCTCAGCCTGTCTGTTCATCTTCAAGCCCACTGGTTCCTACTGAGGATGTAATTCTTCAAAAAAGGGTCACAAATGTGCTTTCAACTTTATAAAACGTTAAATAGTTTCCGAAAATGGCTAGGCAATTTTTGAATTTCAAACGAAGGTTGAGTTCACGGGCAGCTGGACTTGGTTGAAGATACTAGAAGATGTTTCGTCCCTCATCCAAGAGACAGTTCTGACTGACTGGTAGGGAAACTCTGGGATCGTTAGCTAGGATCATCGATACCGCTGGTGCATTAGTGCTCCTGGCTGTGGTAATGACAGTCATCAGAGCCACCCATGGCCAAGTCTGAACGAACATCGTTGGCATCTTCACCTGAGGCCATGAGGAAATTCTTGTTCAGTTTCCTGGGAAGTGATGAAAGGACTGTAGAATCCTCTGTTGAAGTCAGAGGTTGAGTAATTTACATATCTGGTCAGGGCTGAGGCTGGTTCTGCTGTCCAGGGTGTGGTCTTGTTGAAGCCGTTTCCTTACGGATTCTATTGCCTCAATGGTGGGGTTGCAGGTGAACAAAGAGGTCACATCATAGGACACCATGGTTTCATTTGGGTCCAGTTTCAGTCCTCATTTTTGAGTAGTGTATTTATTGGGGACTCTCAGCAGCAGCAGGTGTATGTTTGTCTGAACAATCAATACTTGTTACTGGGACCAATTTATTGTTTTTTGGGCCTGGACATTGTTTGTTTTTGGTCTTTAATGGGACTTGTTGACAAGAAAAATATTGAATATCCTCAGACATACATACACAAAAGTTGTGTTGGGACCCCTGGACTCGTAATAGTGTATATGGCTAATAATGTAATAAACGTAATAGTGTATATGGCTAAGCAACAGGACTGTTTAACTTTTGTAAATATACATGTACTGTACTGATCAAGCAGAAAAGTGAAGCTAATGCGGAAGCAAGCAGCAAGGGGGCGATTGCACTTCTTGCAAAAACAAGTCAGATTATATGTAAGCTTATATAAAAATACCCTACTTCTCACTTCATTTATTTATTTATTGAAATATATTAGTTTAAGGTCACAATCACTAGTTTTATGTCAGCAAGTTGTTGATTTTTTTATTTTTATTATGTGGTTAAAAATGTTTTGTTCACTATTCGGTTGTACTAAAAGAAACTCTAAGAAGTTATCTGTAAATGTTTTCAGGTATATGCATTTAGTTTTGAACTTGTCTTTCGCTGGCCAAAATTAACATCCCAATTAATATCACAGTTAATGTGAATTATGGAGACACCTTTCTAACCAAGCTAGTAAGCTCCACCCTCTTGTCCAAATGTGGTCACTACTGGTTTGTAAAAGAACAAGATGGCGATGACCAAAATGTCAAACTCAAGTATTCAAACAGGTAGTCCACAAACCAGTGAGTGACATGTTGTATACAGCCTATGGTATTGATGTGTTTTCATTGAGGTATAATGTTTTGATTCTTTGCATGCTTAACGTGAGGTTATTGTGTAACATCGTCATCAGCTAAACCGCTAAGTTGATGAGCATTGTATGCTAACTAATGTTGCTTTCAGACCAAAAGCGAAGCGAGCGTTCGGGGCGGTGAGTTTACATGCAAAGTCAATGCATAGATGCGTAGAGCATAACCCTGATCGATCAGAACTCCATTCAGAAAACAAACATTTTAGAACTTGTTGTCCTGCTGTCTTGCTGACAGTCCTGACAAAGCATGAATTCATATGTTTAACAAAACTGCATCATATTGTAATTATTTCGGCATCAGTTTTATCTGTTTGTTGCTATTTAATTACAAAAAATGTTTACTTTGGGTTCATACAGCTGTAGTTATAGCAAGTTGTGTTTCAAATCGCCTTCTCGCGTTGTGTGTGAACACTTGCAGTGAATGTACTCAAATTCGCGTTTGGTCTGAAAGCACCATAAGTGTTTTTAACTTGCCACTGTTATCACACCCATATACTTGATTTGACCAGCCACACAGAGAGGAAGTTTAAAGCTTCCACTTCACATGCTTTTTTTTCTGACCATGAGTGTTCATGCTCAGACCAAAGAAACACATTCATATGTCCAAACCCTTATACAGAGACACACACATACTCACACTTTCACATGTACACACATCCATACACTACAGTTGTTATTTAGCTTAGTGCGTTTAAAGTTAGATTTCAGGTTCTATGTATTTGCTTTTATTATCTTTTAATGAATGCTTGTGGATAATTGCTGGTTTCTTTAATATTGCATGAGAGTGAATTGCGTCGACCCCTTCAACGTTGAAGACCATTTACTAGCTATTGATTGTAATTTTGGCTGTAATGAGACTCAATCAATTAATAATTTCCCCTTCTTTAAGGATGATGCCTCCAGAGGAACTTAAATATTCATTAAGTTATATATACTGTATATATTTTCTAATTTTAATTATCTTTAATAATTCTGATAACCAAAATTAATTGATTGCATTTACACAATATGGTGCTCCTTTAAACCATTATAATCCCCAACATCAGCAGTTATTTTCCTGCTGCATTAGCAAGTAATCAAATTTACCAAACTGTTTTCTGAAATATCCCCAGATAAGCGTTGAAATGGCCATTGAAGAAGCTCTGATTAACGCTCTGTTGATGAGAAAATTAACTTATATACACTTCATTATAAACCCGGGAGACCTCAAGGACCCACACATTTATGAAGCTGGGACCAGATGTCATGCAGCCACAGCCCCAATTAATCTCCGTGCCTTGTAACACGCCCCTAGAAACAAAAAAAAAACTGATTGGGTGTGGAGGGCAGAGACAGTGTGTAGAAAGCGAGGGTGAGAGATGCTATCCAGGGAGCAGCCGGCCCTGGCGAGTCTGCAGAGGGTAAGATAAGAGGGGGGCGGCTGTGGTGAAGCCTGGGTCTCAGAGAGGAGGCTAAGGTTATTCATTGCTCTGCCGTGAAAGCTTGAGAAGATTACCCAGAGCCTGGTTGGCAGTGATACAAGGGGGACAGGCAGAGGGGGCCCCCCTCTCACCCCTTTGTTCCCCATCCATCTGCTTGAATCTCACAATGGCTCATCAGGACCAAGTAGGGTGGAGGGGTGGAGCAGCAAAGGCTTGCAGAATGGGAGGAAGTGAGCGGGTGGGGTGGGGCTGAAAGTGGGGGGAGGCAACCTGCAAGAAATTGGGAGGTAATGCGAGGCAGCATAGGGAGGGTAAAGCTAAAAGCAAGGAGAAGTAGTGCAGGACAGCGAATGAATCCTGGAGCACTGTGCTTGTTGAGATTGAATGAATGGTGTAGCAGCTGACAAGCTCTGACAGACTACATTGGAAAGGCCAGGGAGGCGGGTGTTCACATTGTTATTTTCTGGGAGGTAATGGGCTGGCAGCTCCTCTTCATTCTGAATAATCAGTACTTTGGTTAGACTCAGACACCACTTCAAACCATGATAAATATACCACTCCAAACCCTTGCCACCAAGAGGATAGCATTTGTCTCTAAATGCCTTGACCACCATATTTATCTTGTTGAGGAATGATGATGATGAAGGGTGCTTTCTTCCATTACACAGGTAATTATAGGTGTTTTTACACAGGAAAAACACCTTACCTTTACAGCAGGGGGGCTTTACAATATTCCCACTCCACTGGTGGTGGTGAGGAATTTCTGTACGGGTTCAGTTTCTTCTTGGCTGCCAAAGAAATGTTTATGCACATATGTTATTGTGCATGTTATTATCATTGCACTCACAACGCTCTGGTGCTTTAACGTAATTATTTATTGAACATGATAATAATTTACCATAAGCTGCAGCTGTAATTGATGATTCACTGCATACATTTCAGAGAGCAGGACTGCTGTAGGCCTCTCTCAGGGAAAGGAGGACATCTTTTTTTATTCAAAGTGCAGCAGGTTCTATTAATGGCAGATCATCTTAATGCAAGATTCACCTTCATAGTCCCAAGAACTAGCACAATCTAACAGTGTTTTTGCATCACAAAATCTGTAAATCTCTCACTAAATGCAGCAGACTGTAAGCCTGTGGATAATGTTCGGCAGATTCAATCAGAAAAGGATTTGTCTTCTTATGCATCCCATCAAAACCAGGTTAGATTTTCCCACCATGTTGCTTCAGTAACCCCTCCTGAAAAACTGACACTTGGGTCAACCCATCTTTTGATTGTTCTCAGTGTAACTAGTTCATGTGTGACTGTATGCTAGAGGCTATTACACTGCTGAATATGAATAGCAGACCAATTACTTCGGCCCAGATGGAGGTGCATGCTCCTTGGAGAACGCCCTTTCCTCGCCATGCACGCACACACAAAAGTAGTGAATGTAGAGGACATGGAGAGGGCTAATGAGGCACACAATTGCAGACAAAAATCATGCCTTGACAACATTTTGGATCAGCTGATGCTTTCTTGGTGTATTTGACATTTGTGTTCCAAGAACATTTTGATTTTGATCAGCTAATTGCTTAGCGGTGGCAGATGACACTTAGCAAAATCGTCATTTAATACATCCAAACCTCTGAGGAGACAAGTGCGCAGTTTAAGCATTTTCAGCTAACCAAAATTGAGTGTGTGGATGTTGTGGTTGAATCCCTGTCCATCCCAGAGGAGCTTTTACTGGGACGTTCCCAGAAGAATCCTATCTCAAACCAAGCCAGTGTAGCTGGCGCTCACACACACAGTGGACATATGGCCAATCTCCCATCGTCTGCTGTGCTATTTACGGCTCAGTAGCCTGTCATTTGTTTTGCCTCTCAGAAACCAGTATGACACCTGTTTGAATTTTCAATAAAAGGCTCTTTTTATGTCTGGGAGAAGGCTGTTGTCACTTAATCTTTCTCTCTACATCACTAATGATTGGTCCTGTGCTTTTCTCATGAGATTGACAGTAATGTTTCTGTTTTTGTTCATGGAAATGTGTGCACACAATGATTGTCAAGTCAGCTATCAGAAGTCAGAGAATCAAAGAATTGTTGAGGCATCTACGAGCATCTGGACATTAATTAAAGCTCTGTTAAATTTCCTATTTACATACTGACAGCATACTGTAGTTAAAATAAAAAAATTTTTGGCACTATAGAGAACTGCTAACTAGGTGGCAGTATCACCAATTATTTGATATGCACATGGTATAATTGTGAAAATGTGTACCCTTTTAAATAACAAAAAGTATGATTAGATTAGAACTACTGTTCATTTAATGTGCCATATTTATCCTGGCTGTGATAGGCTGAGCTTTATACAGGTTGTACTCCGCCTCTCACCCAGTGTGTGCTGGGATACGGTCCAGCTCCCACTGACTCTGCATATGATAAGCAGTTATACATAATGGATGGCTGGATAGATGGAAATTTAACGTGGTCTGATTAACACATTGTTATTGATTTTTTTTTTTAAATTATGCCAATTTCAAGGTTGTAGCTTAGGTAGCAGTAACCACTAATTTTTGAAGTCACAGTGAAACAGCAGTTAGAGAGTCTTTACCTTCTGTAATGTGACTAATCTGAATAACCACAGTTATACAAGAGGGATTTGATCACCTCCTTCACCTGCTTTGTTAGGTCAGGTGTTGGAACAGGTTAATAAATTAAAGCATAACCATGCTCTTTGGGAAATGTAAACAAGGTTTTTGCCCACACCTGACGAACGCAAACCTCTGACCTACAATACTGTTCTGCTAGCTAATGATCAAGTGCAATTTTAAACATGAGCAGATTTCACATTTTAATTACAAAACCTTATATATATATATATATATGCCCCAAGTGCAGGCTGAGTCATCAAAATATTTAAACAGGAAGAGAAAAGAGAGGTGTTTTGATAATTATAAATACTAAACAGGATTCTTATTTGGCATAAATGAAAAGATAATTGAACGATTAACACAGAGACACATGTTTAACATGAATATGTATTTTATTTCACTGTGTTTTAAATTTATTGTTTTGTTTATTTGTTCCAAAAGTTCATGTTGTGCTAAATACAAGCAAATAAAGCAGAAAAGCATTGTCATTCCTGCAGATTTGAGCTTTACTCAACAAAGGCTGACAACTGTAATAGAGATTAAATTAGTAGATCATCAATATCAGTTTGCACATTTTCAGATTTTTAATCTAAAGTAATTATAAATTAATTGTACTTGCAACCAAAGGACCTTGAGGTCACATCTTCTGTATTTTTCTGGGAATTTGAGGGTTTTAACACTCTTAAACTTCTTAAACTTATCATATTTAAATTTCCTGGCACTCTGGAGCATTTAACGCTCCATTTAGGGAAATAAAACATTAACACTTTATTTTACAGGTCAATAATTTTCATAAAATTTACTTTGGAAAAATACATTTTGGTACTACTTAACAGGGAAAATTGAGAATTTTATGACAGTTATTTTATTTTTTGAGCAGCTGGTGATATCCTTGAAAAAAGTGCTTCATTTGAATAAAACATAAAATATAATTTAACAGCAAAGAAGATGTATTTAATCTGAAATATTTAAAACATTTTAGAGACTTTCTTTTTGCTGTCATGGCACAGGTTTTTCATGTTAGTGTCAACTGCTGAACTAAACTAAGCTAAAAGTGAGGATGCACTGCATTCCATTTGTTTGGAAACCCAAGATTATTTTTATTTTCTTTTATTACAGACAGACTGTAGAGCCTGCACCGGCTCTTTGCAGAAAGTGTTGCATGTCGAGATGACACACAACTTGACTTTGCTTAACATGGCAAGCATAGTGTCTTGTTTTGACCCAATATCCAACAGAATCTTCACAGTTTAGAGGGGTGAATAATAACCTTTTATGGAGACTAAGTAAGTCTCTGTAGGACTAGGAAGGATAACAATCCCCAGACAGGAGGTACCCTTCAGGTTTGGTGTTGGCATTGCTTGTGTTCACACATTGCACGCTGGCACTGTATCTCTCCAGCCGGGCACAATAAACAATGCCGTATAAGTCTTCATCAATTGCTGAAACTTATTCATCACACATGAAGCTTGCTCACTTTATTTTCGTAACAACAACGTTGTCACTAAAGCCCTGCATACAATTGTTTATATGTGAATAGTTCACTGTGACAGTATGCACAGGTCTAATGGACTCTCACTGGGTCGTACAATACAATATTTCTCTGTGACACTCTGAGAAACTGAGTTTCTCCCTAACCTGAAATGCATGTGAAAAGCTCTTGAGAGGCTGAAGAAATGAATCATCACAACCTCACACTTACACGCCTGATCAATAACAGGGAAATAGACTTGGCAGTTTTACTTTCTCCTTTTCTAATGATCCTATTTCTTTATTTATTTGACAGCAAGTCTTCATTCTGAGATCAAAGTTTTTGCCAGAGCAAAACAGATGTTTGCTTAGAGCTCTGTGGACCATAGGAGGCAAATGCACAGGGCCCAGGGGGCTTGTGTGCCCTGGATGTGGAATCTTCTTTTGTAACAGTGCTGAAATGCCTCCCTCCTCCACTGGTTATGAATGCAGGAGACAGCCACAGGCATGATGCACCCGAAAGAAGCTCTGGAATAAAGACTGGTGTTAGAAATGAGGATAAATCGATGGAAGGAAAGCTGAGTTTGACATGAGCACAAAGAGGTGTGTGGACAGTAGCATACTGTGACTATAATTTGATACAGTAGTTCCTGTTAGCATGCTAACATTTTCTAGCTAACAGTAAACACAAAATACAGTTGAGGCTTGTGGGACTGTCCATGCTCTCGGCAATGACACATAAGCACATTTCTTTACATTCTGATCTGATGCCACTATAAGCAGGATGACATAATCTGACTGTGCCTTTCAAAACAGTTAAATAAATGTGGTTTGTGACACTGTAGTTAAGGTTTGGTTAGGTTTTATCCTAAAAAAAGGAAACATCATGACTTGGTTTGAAATAACTACTTGGTTATGGTTAGGGAACCTTCATCATCGTAGTTATAATAATAACGATAATAATTGGTCCAGTAGTGTTGTAGTACTCGAGACTGGTCTTGGTCTCGAGACCAGACCACTTTCTCGGACATTGAGGACTCTGGATTTTATTTCAAGACCAGTCAAAACCATAACTTTGGGAAGATTAGTAAGCATGGAAAAGTGACAAAATAAAGATGCTTACGTTGATTTCAGCTCTTAGTGTTTCTACGTGGGTGTTTTAATGGGAATGTGGATCTTTCAGTTCAATTTCAGAAGTACCTACGATCTCATTCTACATTTTATTGTGTGTCATGTAATGTGAGGAACTGGTCTTGGTCTTGACTCTGTCTCGCAGTCCCTTGGTCTTGGTCTCGACTTGGTCTTGGCCCCTAAAAGTCTTGATCTTGTCTCGGTCTCGATAAACTCTGGTCTTGGTCTATACTTGTTCTTGGTTTGGGTGGTCTTGACTACAACACTATGGTCCAGATCAGGGAACAATCATAGTCATGTGAAAAGAAACCACGGCTGACTGTAGTGTAACATTTTGTTGACCCATCCATGCAGCCCTCTACCTCTGACGGCTTGGTGACTCATTAACATCACAAAACTTCCTCCTTTGCTCCCGACGGACAAGAAGTGTTTGTAGTTGAACTGGTTGTTTTGGGGGACAGACGCTGTTGCTCTTTTCTGGAGGACAGTCTCTCAAAGCAGGACATAAACCAAAGTATTGGGCAAATTAACCTGGTGATGTGGCTAGATGAAAAGTCAAGGGATTGCCACTTTTTACCATTGATACAGAGGGGAACATGAATTTGTTAAATGTTCTGCCAATCCAGCCAATAGTTGTTGAGGTAATTCACTCAAACCACAAACGTAAACTTTGTGGGGGCATCAATCCATTAAGTAGACATAGTATTTCACAGGTGTCTGTAAAGATTCTCAGTCATCCAGGTCATACTTTCCAGGTCATGCTCTGCCTCCTCTATTACAACCTTTAAAACCCATCTTAAAACATACCTCTTCACTGAGGCTTATGGAATTTAATCTCCC
>JAPMOB010243207.1:0-12339 GCA_029875015.1 Lepomis gibbosus | reverse complement strand
TCCCCTTGAGCTCATGCTCTCCCTTCTTTCTCATGTCATTAATCTGCCACGGAGGCTTGTAAAAGCACGAAGCACAAAAAATGGTATTGCAAGATCAACACCCAGCACTAAGCCTGTATGTGGCTGCAGTGTGAATATTTGCTTGCTAAAGAATCCCCTCTTTGAGGAACTGCTGTTTTCAGTAGAGGTCTAAGTGTTGGCCATCATGCTCTGCTGGGAGCAGCAGACAAAAATCACAAGATCTGTTATTAAGAGACCGAAGGCCGTATGAATCATGTGATTTCAACCACCCGACTGATTCTCCTCTCTCCTGTCTTAGGCTGCTCTGCGTCAGATCACAGATAAAGCTCGTGAATTCGGAGCAGGCCCTCTTTTCAACCAGATCCTGCCATTGCTTATGTCGCCCACCTTGGAGGACCAAGAGCGCCACCTGCTGGTTAAAGTCATTGACCGCATCCTCTACAAGCTGGATGACTTGGTTCGACCATACGTACACAAGGTAGGCTTGGTGTGAGAGAGCTGCGCTTATTTGAGTAGACTGTGCCGGAGGAACTTACTAATTGTCCTTTTTGTGTCCAGATCCTGGTGGTGATTGAGCCCCTTCTGATTGATGAGGACTACTATGCCAGAGTAGAAGGCAGAGAAATCATCTCTAACTTGGCAAAGGTAATGTAGAGCACATCAAATAAAAAAATATGCTGACTCTTCCTGCGAACTATTCTCGCCTGTTCAACCAGTCCGTGGTCAGATCAGGGCTAGTCGTTCGCTAGATTGATTCCAACACGAGAGCTAGCAGACCTGACTTTACTTCTCGTCTGTTCTCAACCTGCACCCGTTGGTCACAGTAATACATTGACACCATTTGGTTGTAAATAAATGCACATTTGTTGAAACTAATGGTTGCTATGAACAGCAATTATCCTGTTGATCCACACCATTTCATATACCAGTTGACCGTAACCAGGTTTTGCCAACAGAGTATCTTTTTAAATAAGTATATATACATTTTGAATTAATAAGCACAAGTACACATTGTGCTGTGCTGGGTTGTATTTTCCTGCACATGTCATCTCTAATCAGATCAGAAGACAGTCTTCTCCAATTCTTTTTATTGCAACAAATTACAAACAATGGAACAGACTGCCATTGGTTGGTATTTAGATAGATCTTTTAAATTAGATATCAACATTTATCCACCTACTCAGCCGATTTTGATGTTAATAAAATAAATATTGAAATAAGATGTATTGGTGTCCCTAAATATAATGTAAATTATGTTATAACAGCAAGTTAAACTATTTAAAATGTGGTGTTATACATTTTATGTAGAAACAAGTTTTTTGTGATTACTGTCTCTGACTGAGTAAATGAGAGACTATGACTGAGATATTTGACATTTGTCTTCTTCCTGTCCGTCCCAGGCTGCTGGGTTGGCTACAATGATCTCCACAATGCGACCTGATATTGACAACATGGACGAGTATGTCAGAAACACCACCGCCCGAGCCTTTGCCGTGGTGGCCTCTGCTCTTGGTATTCCCTCTCTCCTGCCCTTCCTCAAAGCTGTGTGTAAAAGCAAGAAATCCTGGCAGGCTCGGCACACAGGCATCAAGATCGTGCAGCAGATTGCCATCCTCATGGGCTGTGCCATTCTGCCCCACCTTCGCAGCTTGGTGGAGATTATCGAACACGGTCAGTCACGGTCACATGTAAAGGCTTACACTGTTGGTCATTACCAAATGGCAACCCTGTTAAAGCACAACATGCAGTTTATTACAGCCTGTACAACCCTTTTAATTTCACATGCAGATGCATCATTTCAGTGTGGTTTTATACTTTGCAAGGCCAAATCTATATTTAATTGCTCCCCAATTTCCTTTACAGCTCTCATTCTGACTATACATTAACTATATCATAGTTGATTTGAAATCAATTTTTGATCTTATTTTATACAGCTATGCTATGAAAACCTATATTAAGCATTTTTTTATTATTGGCAGCTGCAATTTTCCACACATTTATATTATGTATTTTTCATTTTGAAGTTGTCACTGTAATCTAAACCCTGAAATGATTTTAAAAAGTGTGCTTTAAACTGATAACGAAACATGCAGGTGCCATTCATTATTGGTATATCGACTCTGTCCTGATGGCTGGAATGAAATGTGTTCAAGCTCTGTTTTGACTGTGTGATGCCACAGGTCTGGTGGATGAGCAGCAGAAGGTGAGGACCATCAGCGCCCTGGCTATAGCTGCCCTTGCCGAAGCTGCTACACCCTACGGTATTGAGTCCTTTGACTCAGTTCTCAAGCCCCTCTGGAAGGGTATCAGACAACACAGAGGAAAGGTAAGGAAAAAAATATGTAGTTGCCTGTGAAGTTTTTTGGAGAAAGAACTAGCAGTATTTTCTTGCAAGATCAACACCCAGCGCTGAGCCTGCATGTGGCTACAGTGTGAATATTTGCTTGCTATAAAGTCTCCTTGAAGGGGCTGCTGCTGTCAGTAGAGGTCAGATGAATGACCGTTAATACTCTGCTGGGAGCATCAGACAACTACATTAATTATTAAAGAGGTCATATTATGCTTTTTGGCTTTTTCCTTTTCCTTTATTGAGTTATGTTTTTTTTTGTGCATGTAATCGGTTTGCAAAGTGAAAAAGCTCAAAGTCCACCCCAAAAGAAGTTCCCATCTCCCACAGAAAACACTGCTCTGACCTGCCTGAAAACAGCTGGGGTGTACTCCAGCCTTTTCCTTTTGACCTCACAGCAAAATGCACGTCATAATGTTTACCAAGCGGCTAGTCTGACACAGCATCAAAAACATTCACAAAACAGCTGCAGAACATAGTGGCAAGACGTCCGGCTGCTGCCTCTCCTCTCCTTTCCAAACATTAGCTACCCTCTAGGCAGTTGATGGACAGAAAGTTGTTGCTGGGATGTAGAGACAGAGCTCAGTTAAAACTTTATGGATGAAAGATGCATGTTTGAAATTAATAAGTCACCACTCTGAAACTCTTCTCCAGTCCATGCTGCTAAGCTGGTAAGGGGAACATATACAGCTGAACCAAAGTCGTGTGTACTGGCTTTTCAGGACCCTGCCTTACTCTGCTTCTGATTTGCTAGTAGTCCTTAAATAGGATCTGCGCATGTGCAACTGCCAACAAAGATCTTGTAGAGGTAGGATGTATCACTCTATAGCTAAAATGACACGATCAACACCCAGAGTGAAAAGAGGAGCTGCAGAATGTGCAGTATGACAAAAAAAAAATGTTTTTTTGAAAATGAAACCATGTAAACCTGTTCTGGTACAACCCCTAAATAAGATTTTGAACCTGAAAATGAGCATAATATGACCTCTTTAAAGGGCTACAAGCCACAATCTGTGAGCTAAGTTCACAATTTATTCCTTCCCCTTTGTCTCCAGGGTCTGGCTGCTTTCCTCAAAGCTATTGGTTACCTGATCCCATTGATGGATGCTGAGTATGCAAACTACTACACCAGGGAGGTGATGCTGATCCTTATCAGGGAGTTCCAGTCCCCTGATGAAGAGATGAAAAAGATTGTACTCAAGGTAAGCGGAGTGGAAGTAATGTCATAGTACATAACGCTCAGTGAATGTATGTCAGGTGCACAAACCGTGCTTTTATTAAACCTTAGCTGACTTCCTGCGACTATTCTCACCTGTTCAGCCAGTATGTGGTTGTTTCAGGGCTAGTTGTTCGCTAGATGAACACCAACATGAGAATTAGCAGAGTTGACATCTGTTTCCTCTCTGTTCTCACCCTGCACCCGTTGGTTACATTTACAAACCCTGGATGTATCGGACCTATCTGCTCTTTGTCTGAACTCGGGTGTAAGGAATAATTGTTGATATCCTTGATCCCAAATTACCGTCTCTGACCTGCGTATGTGTTGTCTCACAGGTGGTGAAGCAGTGTTGCGGCACTGATGGTGTGGAAGCCAACTACATTAAGACTGAGATCCTGCCGCCCTTCTTTAAGCACTTCTGGCAACACAGGATGGCTTTGGACAGACGCAACTACAGACAGGTTAGCAAACACAGAAGTTCATCTTCAGCTCAAAAGCAATTCCATGGATGTAGCGTGAAAGAAAACGGGTTTAAAAGTTGATTTATGCAGCTTTGTAAAATACTACTATACAATACAAATTAATATTCCTGTGCTGAAACTTTGTGTTGTACTCGCCGCATTGCTTAACCACCACGATAACAAAACCACTTGCACAGAATTCATGAAAGCAAAATGGATAATGGACACGCACACACAACCCCAAATCCGAAATGTTTTGCATGTTATCAGCTTAATACACGCATTCTGCTTCCTGGGAACTATTCTTGCCTGTTCAACCTGTCAGTGGTCACATCAGGGCTAGTCGTTCGCTAGATTAATACCAACACGAGAGCTAGCAGACCTGACTTTACTTCTCGTCTGTTCTCAACCTGCACCCGTTGGTTACAATCAGATACTTCATTGACAGACTTTTATTTATTGATTTGATATATATTAATCATAATATACAAATATCCTGTTGATCCATGTCAGCTGTATCAAAGAGTGAAGTCTTTTATTTAAAGTAAACAACACTGTCTTTTTTTCTCTTTAACAGTTGGTAGACACCACAGTGGAGTTGGCCAACAAAGTGGGAGCAGCAGAGATCATTTCTCGCATCGTTGATGACCTGAAAGATGAGGCAGAGCAGTACCGAAAAATGGTGATGGAGACAATTGAAAAAATCATGGGCAACCTGGGTGCAGCCGACATCGACCACAAGCTGGAGGAGCAGCTGATTGACGGCATCCTGTATGCCTTCCAGGAACAGACAACAGAGGTGAGCGGGGTGATTCTCTTAGGTCTGTCATAAAATGTGTACTATTCAGTACAGGACGAAGCCAGTCTTGACAGAATGTTTTAACTTCTTCTTAACTGCTTCTTCTCCAGGACTCTGTGATGCTTAATGGTTTTGGCACGGTGGTGAATGCCCTCGGCAAGCGTGTGAAGCCCTACCTGCCTCAGATCTGTGGTACGGTGCTGTGGCGTCTGAACAACAAGTCCGCTAAAGTCCGCCAGCAGGCTGCTGACCTGATCTCCCGTACAGCCGTGGTCATGAAGACTTGCCAGGAGGTACGCTGGGAAGACATTATCATGCACACACAGATTAAACAACCAAACCATGTAGCTTATTTTAGAGACTAATGCCTGTTTGTGTTACTGCAGGAAAAGCTGATGGGTCACTTGGGTGTGGTGCTGTATGAGTACCTGGGAGAAGAGTACCCTGAGGTGTTGGGTAGTATCCTGGGAGCACTGAAGGCCATTGTTAATGTTATTGGTAAGTCCTTTCACTTTCAAAAATCACTGCATTTTTAATGATAAACCTGCTTGTTTTTAGTTTAGAAAAAGAAACCTCTGGACAGCTATTGGATTATTTTCCTGTCTCTGCAGGTATGCACAAGATGACCCCACCAATCAAAGACCTGCTTCCTCGTTTGACTCCCATCCTGAAGAACAGACATGAGAAAGTGCAGGAGAATTGTATCGACCTTGTGGGCAGGATTGCTGACAGGTCAGTAAAGTAAAACCACAGATTGAAGTTAACGGATCTGATTTTAGTGTCTTTTTAGGGGCCTCATCCAAACTTCTTGTGTATATTTCAGGGGAGCTGAGTACGTGTCGGCCAGGGAGTGGATGAGGATTTGTTTTGAACTGCTGGAGCTGCTCAAGGCTCACAAAAAGGCCATCCGCAGAGCGACTGTCAACACTTTTGGTTATATCGCCAAAGCCATTGGGTGAGTGTCACCTGTCAGAGCGTCATCAAGGTCTTCATAAATACCAAATTGTATTCCATGTAGGTCTCGTGAATTGAGCTGCCTTTTAATTGAATTAATAATTGCATTAAAGATATTACAAACTTTTAAAGTTAGAAAATGTTTTTGTATCTGATTGCAGGCTGTTTCAGTCAAGTGTTAACTTCCATTATCCATCTATTTTCTGTCAGTTATCAGGGTCCAGTGAGAATTAATTCAATCAATTCTATCATTAGGAATGGTTAGATACTGTTGGAAAGTACTGAACAAAATAATATAATAATATTAAAACCCTTAAATTTAACTTGACACTTGGTCTTGGTCTGTTTTTATAATTTAAAATGTTCACCATATGCAAACCAACACTTTGCCTTCCTCATTCCTCTTAGCCCCCATGATGTTTTGGCCACTCTACTCAATAACCTGAAGGTCCAGGAGCGTCAGAACAGAGTCTGCACAACTGTGGCCATCGCCATCGTCGCTGAGACCTGTTCGCCGTTCACAGTGCTGCCGGCGCTCATGAACGAGTACCGTGTGCCTGAGCTGAATGTGCAGAATGGTGTGCTCAAGTCCCTCTCGTTCCTGTTTGAGTACATCGGAGAGATGGGCAAAGACTACATTTACGCTGTCACGCCGCTGCTAGAGGACGCACTCATGGACAGGTGAGGAGGAAGACGAGGATATGATCCAATATGCTCTCCTAATATAGTTTATATATTATTCAGTCATTTTCAGACAGGGACACTGTAAAAATTCCTGAACTTTGTCTTACTTACTGTCGTCCTGCAGAGACTTGGTTCACAGACAGACAGCCAGTGCGGTGGTCCAGCACATGTCTCTCGGTGTTTACGGTTTTGGCTGTGAAGACTCTCTCAACCACTTGCTTAACTACGTGTGGCCCAATGTTTTTGAGACATCGCCTCATGTGATCCAGGCTGTTATGGGGGCCCTGGAGGGCCTGAGGGTTGCCATCGGACCCTGCCGCATGCTGCAGTACTGCTTACAGGTGAGGACAACCACTACCTTCCCTTTAACATGGAAAACATCTCCAGTACTGCTGAATTTACATTATTAATGGGATGATTATTTTAATTAATGATTAATATGATAATTTTCTTAAAAGTATAAAACATTTAAGCAAGCTTTAAATGTCAATGTCAAATCTTGGGCGTGGATTAAGGGGCCACACGTACGCTATAGCGACGCATAAGTATACAGTAAACCCCAAGACCTGACTGGTCGGCTGGGTATCAGCGCAGTGCCTCCGAGCAGACAGGAAATGCTCCGTGCTTTAAATTTACTTGTGGCTAATCCAGCAGCTGTTACACGGTGGATCAATATATTTTAGCGTCACAACCCTCGCGACATCGTTTCACTATCAGAATGTGATCGATTTGGTCAGTAACATTTGAAAAGTCTACAGAGCCACACGTGTATCTTTTTATCCTCATTCAAATTAGCTGAGGACTAAACAGGAAGTTAGCTTTTGTTAGCGGCAGAAGTCAACACAGTGGACGCTATAGCTCTACTGTCAACTTGTGTTTGGCAGTGTAACTGCAAAACAACAGTGCACAAGTATAAATGAATGGCTATGTACGTAGCTTATGGTGTAGACTCAATGCAAAAGTATAAAAGCTTTTATTGATTTGATTATCAGGGGAGTAAGACGTGATTCCAATTGGCTGGACGTAAATAAATCAAACAACTTTGAAGTGTTAGATTAGTTGTGGTTCAGTAATCAAAAAAATAAAACTTCACTGTGCTAACTCCTGTATTGTGTCTCCAGGGCCTGTTCCATCCGGCCAGGAAGGTGCGAGATGTGTACTGGAAGATTTACAACTCCATCTACATCGGCTCACAGGACGCCCTCATCGCCCACTACCCACAAGTGTACAATGACGAGAAAAACATGTACGTCCGCTTTGAGCTGGATTATGTATTGTAAATACAAATTCATGTGCTTTTCTCCTCCTCCTCCCAGTTATTGCTCTCCATTGTCGTCGCTTATCTTGGTCTAGGAACGAATCTGTTTTTATTTAGCAACTGTCTTTCCCGGGGCAACACAGTTCCAACACGGGCACATCCAGTCACATTATTGACCCTGGATTGAAAATGAGCATGAAATTAGGAGAATTAAAAGAAGGGACATTGTAGAGTCTGTACGTACTTTTTTATTTTTACTCTTTGAGTGTTCCCTGTAAGGAATGGCCGAGGTCAGACAAGCCTTGATTGAAGAATGCAGAGCAGTCAGTCATCACAATGTTTTAAATATTTGGATTATGTTTTGTTTTTGTGTGTATTGATAGGCCTCTCTACCGGCTGCACCCTTTACACACCCTCTCCTCGTTTCACCTCTGTTCTCTTTAGATTGTTGCTTTATTTAACCAAATAAAATCTTTGTGTATAAAAGTCCATTTTTGTGTTTCAGCTTTTTTTTTTTTAAATCTTCATACAGTTTTAACCACGTGTTGAATATTTACATTCATACAGATAAATTGGAGCTGTGAGCAAATTTACTTAAGAAGGGAAATGAAATGCATCCAAGCACATGATCCAGAACAGATGGCACAAACATAAGTTAGGTTAACAGAACTAAAATGACTGAACTTGTCAAAAATGTTGAGCTAGTTTTCATTGTTTTATTCTCCAGATTTTTAATTTTTTTTTCCAAATAAAGGATAAGTGACACGCTTCAATTCAGATTTTACGCAGCTGTGGAACAACAGACTTATTAGATTATTTCATTTTCATGTTTCATGGAATTTCTCCATGAAATGTTCAGAATGTTCAGAAATGGTTGGCAGTATTGTAAACGGTGGTAAAAGTATTAAGAGCATTTGAGTGAAAGTAGCAATACCGGCCAGTAAAAATGCACCAGTACAAGTAAAGAGTACTCAAAACGAGGGCAGAGTTGCTCCTGTTAATAAGTTATGGTAAAATAAAAAGTAAAATGTTTCTTAGCAAAAATTACAAAACATAGACAAATATCATGGCTTCTTGGTCTTCTGTGATAATAAACTGAATACTTTTGGAAAAAAAGCTATTCAAACAATTGATAAATCCAGGAAATGATCAGCAGATGAACCAATAAAAGTATTTGTTTGTTGCAGCCCTGAACAGAAGTTCTTGACCTGTTTTTGAAATGATCAAGCAAAGCCTGTGAGCCAGTTCAGGTAGTTGTCTCCAGTCTGCCCACATGTATCCAAATCCAATTTTAATCATGGCGATGTACTTGAGCCTCTGCGCACACCTGAAAGCCATGCTGTCTCTGTGCTGCTCCTCAAGAACATCACCTGTAGAGTGTGTGTTTACCTTCCTATCCTTCCCAGGGAGGATGGAAGTTTTTATCCCCCACTCCCTGCTGGCTGAAGCTCTGTGTTCCCTGGTTGGAAGTGATGAGGTCAACATCTTGATCCCAAACATCAACGCAGGACAAATTGTAAATACACATAATAATTGTGAATCAGCTAATGTAGTGTCAAAGTTCCTTTCAGTTTTCTTCCACACAACCACACTATTCTGTTAGTAAGTAAAAGTCCTGCACTCTAAATGTTACTAGCAAAAGTATAATCGGAACATGTGCTTAAAGTATTAAGGTTTGTGTTTTATTATCATTATTATACATTATATCATTAGATTATTATTACTTAGGCATTAATGCAAAAGCAAGATTTTAATCCTGTAGTTGTTGAGGTGGAGCTGAGTTTGAGCTATTTTCAATTGGTCTACAAATAATTACCATGATTATTATCTCAATAAACTAGTTTTTTGGTTTGAAAATGATAAGAAATGCCGTCAGAATTACCCAGAGCACAAGGTGACACGTTCACAGAGCTTGCTTTGTCCAACCAAACACCTAAACATTAAAATTATTAAAATGAAATGTAATGTTTGTAAATGTAAATGTTTTTACATGAAAAGTGAATCTACTTATCAGCCGACTAATTGTTTCGACCGTCTTTGTATTTACTGCTATGTAGTTTCATTTATAACAAAACATCATTGTCTATAAGCTCTTAGAACGTTTTGTGTGCAGAAATCATAGAGTACACGAACTTGTGTACTTAACTGTAAGTACTTGAGTAAATGTACTTAGTTACATTCCACCACTGGATCAGACACTGGCATCACAACAAACCTAGTTTCCTTGTTATCATCCTGCTGAGACACAACAACCAGATAAAGTAATGTGAGTGTGGGGGGTTGTCTGTCCTGGTGGCCTTGTTTAAGATGAGCTCATCCTTCACATCATATGGGTGAACTAAGTCTGACATAATGGAGGCAAACCAAAACTATGAGTTGCTTGTAATTGCTTTCAGTTTCATGCACAGACTCCTTTCCAAAGTGCTCGGCCTACTTTCTGAACTCTGCTTTCTTTTTAATCTCTTAAGTGTACCAAGAATTCTGCAAGTACTGAGAAGTGCTCCTTCAACATCTCTCTCTCCTCTTTACCCCATCAGACTCCATCCGAATGTCCTTCAATTTCACCTCTCCATCATGTAGCTGACAAATAAACTGGGAATTCACTTGCACTAAAAAAAAAGCAGTAAAATCACAACTAAAGCCTTTGCACCACCATGCATGAACGCTGATAGACACACAATGGAAAAAAACCTCCCCCCACTCTTCCTCCCTTCCATTCACCACTGCTGCACAGCCAGGCTCATGCGCTTTGACCCAGATTCCCCCTGGCAGACTCTGGGTCTGCTAATCTGAGGAGGAAGGCAATAAATCTGGTTTGTGTGTTTGAGGCTGCAGCAAGAGGGATGTCCCTTAAAAAACAGATGCAAATGTGTGTATTATGTTCCTGTGTTGATTAAAAATATGCACTACAGGGCTGTATAGTTGGGACTTGTGAAGAGGAATTTATGGATCATCTGACCCAGGTCACATGTTCCCACAGGGCTGTACCATGGTGAGGCTGCTGTGTGCGGTTTGCTTTCAGGCTAAGTTGTTGAGTAGATGTTAAATGGCTCTGTGAGGCTGTAAAAAAAAAGAAGCTATTGTCATGCTGAAGTTAAAGCAGGCATGTTTACATTCATCCTTGAGTTCAAGGCTGATTTCTTTTTAATTTAGAGAGTATGATTTCAACTTTGTTTCATACAAGATCTTTCTCTTTGTTTGTGATTTGGTTCATTTTGTAAGTAAAGAGGTAAAAATTAAACACCATAGGATGGTTTTAGATTTTGTTTTACTTCGACCTTTGCACATGACTTCATAATTTTAAGTGTAAATTGTACTTTTATTAGCATGCTAACATTTGCTAATTCTCACATAACACAGAGCAGCTAAGGCTAATGGGTTAGTTTTGCAGGTATTTGGTCATAAACCAATGAATTGGACATTGACCCTGATAATAGCACAAGATGAAAAGTCAGATAATCACCAGTTATTAAAATTTATCCTGAGAGGAACACGAATGTGTGAACCAAATTTCATGGCAATCTGTCTAATAGTACAATACATTTCCACTCCACTCTGAGATCACTGAAGTCATTAGGATACATCCTCTGGAGACCATGAATGTCTGTATTCAATTTCATGGCAATCCATCAAATAGATGTTGAGGTATGTCAGTCTGGACCAAAGTATTGGACCGACCGACCCACTAGGCGGTAGCGTGGCTAAAAAGCATCCTCATGATGTTATCTTCCAGATGCCATAAGGAGCCTCTTCAGTGTCTTTCCCTTATAACCTCTGGAATGCATCTCAGTGAACCATGACGAAAACATGGTGGTGTCTCTGATGCTGTGTGTGTGTTTGTTCAGTCAACACTGGGAGGTAACCTGGCAAGGCTCTCTTTTACAACCTGCCCCGGGGAGATGACTGTAATTAGAGATGTTTCCACAGTGAAACTTTGTGTACATGAAGTGACATGAGCAGCGATGTAGTGGGAAAGTACATGGTCATGAAAACAACAAACTTTTAAAAGCTTTAATTTGTTCTTCCTGTTTCTTAAAGGATCATTCTTCTGGTTTTAAATCATTTGCTCAAACTCACATAAAAGCTGTACATGTTAACTTTTTATTAAACCCAGCCCAGCGTGTTACATGCTCAACGTGTATTTTAATTTCCTCCCAGCAGCTATTACCTTCTATTAATTTCCTGTATGAAAATCATTAAGGTGGGAAGGAGAGGGCTGTGGGTTTTTGATAAATAGAAGACAATAAAGTTTTGCTGTTTTCTTGGACCAATTCTTTATCAAGTTGGGGATAAAATAAAGTTTAAATCAGAATCAGCTTAATTTAGAATGTTTAGACATGCAAGGAATTTGCTATGGTGACTTTTGCATAACAAACATCATAAAATATATAAATATTAAAATTTAAAAACATGTTTAGAATTGTTTCTATATATGTATAAGAGAATAATAAAGAATATGTGTAATCATCATCATCATGACGCAGAATTAATTAAAGCATCTACTTGTGTAGATGTACTTTTGATTTATGACTCCTGCACGTTGCAGTTTGAATTTTTTTAGCTCCATATGTGTGCATCCAGCTGATGGCAGCAGCG
>JAPMOB010243206.1:0-33338 GCA_029875015.1 Lepomis gibbosus | reverse complement strand
TTTAAATCGGGCTCATAATTACAGTTAATGTGTCGGGTCGGGCCGGTCTCGGACACAACGTGCACGGGCTCGGGTCGGGTTTGAGTTTTTGGGCCCGATCTAAGCTCTAGTGTGCTGCACCACGGACAAATTGTTTGTTTACTTCCTTCTCAATTGTGGTTAAAATTCTAAATTGTGTGTCTGGAAAGTATCTAGGGTATTGCACACTTGCCTTAGCCAATGTAATGCAGACTCAGTGATCTGTGTGCGGTGCAATGTCCTCTCCAACTTTGGAAAAGCCACTACTGTAATAACAAACAACTATAGCATCCAAGTTATACATTCATATTATTCATTATAATCATTATACTGAACTAAAATGTCTGTTTACATTTAGTAACATGCACTTATTCTTTCAGTTTTATTCTTATTTCACCTCTGATCTGTTTGCTTAAGTCCACAGCTTTGCGCATCTGATTGGGAACACAAGTGTACTGCACTGTAATATATACAAATTTGTGCATGTATGTGTCATACTTCAAAAAGTCAGACCTCTTACTCTCACTCAAATTAGAAAGCCCAGAATGTACATATTACATTGAACCATCCCAAAGTAATTTTTTAAAATAAAGTAAAATCTCCATCAGCAAATAAATGTATCAAACAGGAAAAACTTATATTTAATGAAATCACTTAATATTTAAATGGAGAGCAGTCTACTCAAACATTATATCATATTCTCTTCATCATTAATAGTCCAGTGTGATCGCTCAAGGATCGCTGTGCCCGGACAATGGATGGGTTAGACATAAATAATGCATACTGTTAATGAAATGGTAATTCTTAAACTGTCAAAGAGTGCACTCTCTTGCTTACCCAGTTGGCAGTCCTCTCCCCTTCATCAGCGCCCTCCAGCATGCGTTACTGTTCACAGTGCTGCTCCATTACCCTCTGCAGGTGTTTGTCAAATGAGACCTGATGTACGTAACTCAATTGGCCTGTCTGACGTGCCTTTTACCTCAAACAAGCTCCAGCAGCGTGTAGTGCTTGTGTCGCACAATTTTATTCCACCTCATCGTTCTCACTACACACAAACACACACCCCTCAGATGTCTTGCATCAGTATGCTGTGAATATGAAGCCCACTAGTCATTATCTTAGACCCAAATCTAATTTTACAGCACACATACGAGCGAGCAAGCGGGACAGGCCGGTGTATTGGGCCGAATAAACAACATAAAGGTATTGTGTATGGCTATGCTGAACCTTAGCTGTCCGGTTCACCTGAGACACGGCAGGATTCTTGCTCACATACTAACACAGATGCATACACATGCACAACTTCAGCAATGAAGGCAGACATAGCTAATTTTACCACTACACAGCCAACCATGCATTGCCTAACCTAGTCAACCCTACATACTACTCTGCCAAATGTCCTCCTAAAAGCTTCATCCTGGCCTCAGTGCCTTCTGCTATTGCCTCATTGACATAGTAAGAGTCCTTTTTTCCCTCAAAACCATTTTGTATAGCAACTAGCCCCTTAATTTTAATGGCACATCTATCCTCTTTGTATTAGGACAATTATCTGGTTGCAGGTTGTGTGCGCGCCTGTGGGTGGAGGGGTATATATTCTCTGGGACCTACGGCCTTATGGCAGTCATTAGTGCTGCTCGCTAATCCACTGGCTGGAAAGATAATTAGACATTGCACATCTCATCAGGGCCTGCCAGCATAAATTGACAGCTGTCTCTCTTTGCCTCTCTTTCTCTGTCTGTCTTTAATTCTCACACACATAGAAGGAAAGAAAGACAAAAGGTAAAAAAAAAACGTGTACAAAAGGTTGTGATACATCAGAGTGCTAAATTGTGAACCAAAAAGGCAACTACAGGTCATTAACTTGTTGTAATAAATGAGTGCCTCTTTAGTGTGATAATGAATATACTAAAAATGGCTCTTGGCTCTGGTCTGTTGGTGTGTGTGAGAAGGATGTCATAGGCTTCAGATGCATGTTCAGTGTGATGTAATAGGTAGCAATCAGGAAGACAGGGAGGCAGTCCTTCAGCAGTACTGATGATCACACATAAATCATCACAGCAGGCCAGTGTCACGCAGCCTCCCATCTCTAATCTGTGCTCTTGACTGCCAAAGCATTGGTTAATATGTCCTAATCTCATGTTATCTCCTCAATTGCAAACACACACATTGACCCTTCTGATGGTGCATATCACAGGTCATGCCTAGACATTCGGCAATGGTTATTTTCCTAGTCTGTGGTACAAATCTGATCAAGCAGTACTGAGACAAACTCACTCCGAGTTGCTGAATAAGGGTGCATGTTTGCGGCAGCTACTTTTGTGAAGTGACAGGGCTTCTGACACAAAACACCACAGCAGCTGTGCTGCTTGGGAAACTTAGCCTTGTAATATGTAATATGATATGGGCTCCAGTCATTTGCCCTTATCAATCAGTAACAGAAGGTTCCATGCAATCATTCACTCATATTAAAGCATGACCTCTGACTTAACTGCACGCCACAGGAGTCGGTCTGGCTGGAGGGCCTAATAGAAGGAGAAGCCCGAAGAGAACGAAAGACATTAGGCTGTTTTTCCCTGATTGGTCATTTAAAGAACACTCTAATCCTCAGTCAGATAAGGAGTCCCACTCTCACTCACCTCTGCAGTATGTTTTTGGTGTATGCTATGCTGAAGTTGCTAAAGGATTTTAAAGATTATTAAATTTTGTTATTGAACTGTGTACGTTAAAAAGCTTATTACCTATTAGATCCTTGTTAACACAACATTGCAAAAACACATTGAACACATTTAGTTCAGTTAACACTGAAAATAGAATCTATTTGGTCCTGGCTATGTTACTGTAGACTAGCCGGAACTGGAATGCAGATCTATTGGGGAGAAATCTCTCTGCCCACCTGTTGCGGTACTGATCACAAGGACTGACAGAGGAGAGGTGGATGCTACAAAAGTAGAGCTAGACGTATCTATGCATGTAAAGCAGAGGGGATTCGCTTTATCTCCTCTGCACATGACCAGACACATGAAGTTATATCTCCACACACATCCACACAGATCTAATCTTGTGAGGACCCTCATTGGCATCATGCAATCCCTAGCTCTTAACCTTAACCACCACAACTAAATGCCAAACACCAACTTTGGGGGACAGTAAAATCTATCTATCCAGCCTTCACAATGTAGAAATGTCTTAACTACATTAGTTTAAAAAAAAAACCTGTTTAGCAGGTGGGACTCGTGAGTTAGGCAATAAATCGCAATAGAAATAAAGGTAGATCAAAATACCCCCAATCCCTTCTCTCACCATCATTTCACAACATGTACATCCATACACACAAAGCATGCACTGCGATAGAGAGTCTGCTATACTGCCTTTGGATTTTTTGAATTCCTCTTCATCATTTTTTGATGGGTTCATAAGGACAGCAGGATTGACGAATGCATGAATATTGCACACAGCTCATTCCTATGTAACAGTTAGCAATCCAAATCGAAGAGAAGAAGAAATCTAAGATGCCACACTGCTGTTGAGAATAGTAGTTCTCAAAAATAGTAGGTGGATACCCTAAAAACAACAGTCTGGCATCGTTGTTCTTGCTGTGGACAGCATTTGTAGCTCTAACTTATTATTTTCTTTTATACATTTGCCATGATGTGTTTACACATGTAAAGGGAGTGAATTTAAGAGTGTATGACACTTAAAAGGATGGTATGAGAATAATTTAGTCGTCTTAGCTTGACATTAGCACAGACATTGGATGTTTTCTCTATACTTTTTGAGTGTTTGTTAATATCTGGGAAGCCTTTCAAAGTTAGAGTAAGGGGCTGTAATTTCACAACAATACCTAGAACAGAGAAACAAAGAGTTGAGTTTTGTTTTTTTATTTAGTAGTTGTATTTTAGTTTTAAAAAGTCATTTAAAACACTGTTTCCAGACACAGTACTGTGGTCACAGTTGCCCATGTAGTTACCTAGCATTTGGCTGGTGTTCATTACTAAGCATGATACAATATAATAAAAGGGATTAGATGCCATTGTATTATAACTGCAGGTTTCATTATGATTTACCAAGTCCAATGTTTTTCTGCAGTAGTGCTGCATTTCATATTATATGCCTAACACAGATCACAGAGACACATTGCTGCCTTACTGCTGTGTTTTGGCCTACTTTTTCATACCTCTGTACGGTTCTCTATCAGCTCTGCACAGCTCCTCCCACCTGTTTTAGTCCAAACACTGGTCCACTGCTATCCATTGTCATTATGTTTCCATCGATTTCTCTGTGTGCTGACTTCACTAACAACACAGCACAGTAACTGAAAGTGAGAAGTGGGATATGCTGTTGGGTAGGGAACATGACCTATTTACCCACCCACTCCAATAAGTTGAGTCACGTCTCCCGTCGTGTCATTCCCAGCTTAGTTGATCTGTTCCACCTAACACGTTGGGCTTTTAAGTACACTGAAATAATCCATGCCGATCTGAACCATAGAATCACCAGGGTATGTTTACACACATTCTGATCTTTTAGTAAATATATATAATCATTTTTAACCTCAAGTGTAGGGCCAAAGATTAGAGCGTATGTAGGACCATTCATCACTTACTGTATGAAGGCTCATTCGCCTCCATGCAGCTTCCCTGTCAGGCATCATGAGCCATTACTGTGCCATACTCCCCCACCAGAGGGACACACTTTCCTCTAAGAAATGCATCAGTGGCAGGGAAAATCCAGTGTGTGTCTGTGTGTGTGGCCAGACTAAAATAAGCTTCATTAATGTTCACACCCTGTCTGCTGCACTGTACATTTGACCTCATTGCACAATATTCAGCTATTCTTTAAGCCAAACAAGGAATATGATGGTTATATGGTTATTCTGAGGACGGAGACCTGCTTAATGGCCAAGATCAGAGTCTATTACAAACACCTGGATAAAAGAACTAACACCTTGACAGGAGTCAGTATTTCCTTTCACCAAGTGAGCACAAGATACCTTTTCATCTCCATCTTCATTTCTAAATTAAGACACAATGTTGGCTCTAGTTTAAGTTTCAAGATTGGCATAGTTTGTGCTTTTGTAATCCTCATTAGCAAGTGTCCACAATCTCAAAACAACAATGTGTCCTAAATTAGCAACTCTCAAAAAAGAAGCAAGCATGACCTTGTGCTCTCATGCCCGTCTCAGAGTTTTCCTTTGTGTCTCCATCAGTAAGACAATTTGACAATTTAAGCCAGCTGGTGTCTGAGATGATGCCTTTAATCTCACTCCACTCCCTTCCTTGATGTGTCATGCTGGAAGGGATATGTAGGACAACATCACTTCACTTACTGTATTCTGGGACTAAGACTTCTCTTGCTAGACGGATATAATTAGCATGGTGTTATTAATATAAACTTTCAGAAAGTCTAAGCTTCTTTGTTTTGGCTGCAGCACACTTTCTTGATTTGTCTTTGATACCAGATGCCCCTCTTCTCTCTGACGAGAGCCCATTTCCTGGGTGTGTTCTGGCAAATGGAGGAGGGATAACTTGAAAGGGAATAAAAGTGATTTTGTTATTTATGGTGTTTCAACTCCTAAATGCTGTCTCTCTTTAGCTTTCCCACCATGACAGATATTGCCAAAGGGCTTTCATTGACTCACTCTCTATGATTCACATTCATATGTGACTGTTCAGTCATCCATTTTAGCAAGGGAGCATCTCCTGCACTTGATTTCCTTTTCGGCTACGTCCTGTTGTGATGCTGGCAATGATAGATACTGGATGTTGTTCTGATAACAGGCATTTAGAGACTCATATTACATTTTCCAGGCTGGCTTCTTGTGTGTGTGTGTGTGTGTGTGTGTGTGTGTGTGTGTGTGTGTGTGTAGCCAATGTGTGCTTGTTGAATTATACACAAGTCTATATAGATATAGATCATGCTGTATGACCTTATCTTCTACTCTCTCTGCCTCAGCTAGCTGATAGCTAACCTAGAACCAGGCATCATGTGCACCTAGCTGATTGTGTACAGTACATTATGTACAAATTAGTTGTAAGCCCAGAATGTGCTTTGAACTTGGTCCTCTGCCCTTTGTGCAGCTAGACTGCTTCCCATACAATCTGAACTGAGTCCTGTTTATTGAATCAACCTCATAATGTGGCTTAGTTCTGTAAGACCTGCTGCTGTTTAAAGTATTTACACTGTCTAGGACTCCCTACACAGCAATCAGTCACAGGGGCTTTTAGCCACCTTCCTCCGGCTTACAACAACATTGGCTATGATTCACCCACAATCTCCCAGAGGACCTGAGAAATGCAGGGTCATGCAATTGGTAGACACATCCACACACATTGCACAAATATGGTCTATGTACACATACATTATATTTCAATTTCCATTAGCAGCCCAAACAATACTGTAGCTTACTGATGTCATCTTGTTGATGTTTCATAACCAATCCTGAGTGTTGAATAAACCCTGCCTCTTTTTCATATTCCTGCTCAGGACACCTGAGGGACAAAGAGGACATGTCACACTTTGTTATTATCAGAGAGAATCAGCTTGAGGGCCTTTAAGGTTAAACAAGAGAAATAGGGAGCCTCTGTGGCCTTTATTTCACACACTTGTACGTGTCGTGGTAATGAGAGCACATCGCTGGTACAGCATTAGTCATTCCGAGAACTCTGGCCATTTCACACACTGTTTGATGGCACTGATTGAGATTTCTCTACGTCATTATAGCGCCTCTCTCTCTCTCTCTCTCTCTCTCTCTCTCTCACTCACACACACACACACACAGAGGCCATAGTATGTACAAGCCCAAAGTGTGCTTCCAAGCTAAATTGTGTGCTTTGTGTGCAGTTGATAAGAAGTGATGGTTTAGAGTCAAGCTTTAGAGAATATATTCACTAAGGTATTTGTTGTGTTTCACTCTGTGATTTTTCTTAAAGTTATACTAGTACCTTCTAGGAACAGCTAAATTTGATCTACACCTACAAGTGAATTGTTATTCAATTCTAGTTGACAGTACAGGTTGAAGAGGAACATATAGAATCTGTCACATCACTTTTGATTATAGTCTCTGGTGTTGTTTTTAAGTATTTTCAATTAGGATGTACTGAGTATAGCACTCAGTGAAAAGCAGAAAGATGAACCAATATACCCTCATTGTGTTTTGTACAGTAATGTCCTCAATTTCTCTGACCTATTATAATCACAAAATGTCATATTAACATAATTAAGTAACTGCATAACTTTTTATGTCATGTATTATGCAGCGGGTTTAGGCACACATAAACGAAAATTAATTAAAATGTCATTTTCTGAGATCATCATGACTGTCTTTCCACATTCTGACTCTTGTATTTAGCTGTGAAGGTCCAGATTTCAAATAAACGTCTAATGCATGAAAATTATTAAATTATTCAGCAGTACGCCTCCTCATCCATTGTCATGTAAACCGTTACAAAGTGTCTGGCAGATTCTCAACTCCTGAAATGTTTCAGTTCTATGTTTCAGTGCCATATTTAGCTTTAATTGATGTATAAAATAGAACTGAATACTTCGCTTGGGTAACAAAAGAATTATTCTCTGTGTGCGAGAGAAAATATGGGCAGTGTTGATCAGCAGACGGACACTTTGAAGCCAGTTGTTATACAAAAGGTGAGAGGTTATATAGACAAATGCCAGGCATTCTGTCTGCTCCTAATTAGTTTTAGTGTTTCAATGTGAGATGGAGATAGAACTGCCGGTGGTTTAATGAGGAGCAGACTGGCATGCAGCTCAGATGTCATCTTCTTAATACAGTATTGATATTTTTAAAATATATGCATTTTATGTTATGTAAACTGCAACTAAACAAAAGGCAAACTTATCCTATTAATAACGTTTCTGGCAATTTAGACACAGGATAGTTGATGACACATAATAAACATATCTAAGAGTTCTAGCACATAATATGTTGTGAGATATAACTGTTCTTCAGTGATGGTTAGCTCCCATGGTGCAGCACTTTCTCCACACTTCGTTTGTCCCCAAGATGAAGATCATACCCGCTGGGAGAAATAATGTCTTCATGGTTTCAATCTACTGACTTGTCCTGAACAGAGCCCTCTGGTTCCAAAGGGATGGGATAGATCACACAATGATTGCCATAATCCCATCAGAATGTATTCTAGCCCCTTCCTCTACTAAAACTTGAGTGACTGATGGTTACTTGTTCTGTAATATCCAACCCCCATTGTCTGCACACACACCCTCTTACGTATCTGCAGTCTCCATGGTAACGCGTGGTATCGCTATGGCACTGGTGGCCTACCATCCTGAAAGCTGCTGTTGTAGTGGATTTACTGCACCAGTGCACGCACAAAGAGCAGTAGCCAGCAGAATGCCGCCAAATGGCCAAATGATTTGAACAGCTACCCTTTGAGCTTATCAGAGAACATTCTGTTTTCCTATGATAATATTTCCTTTTATCCCCTTACTCTGTATGTACCAAGAGGTTAAGCAAAAAAAATCCTGCTTTTGCAGTTTCCAATGGTATATAAAGATATTAATTTAGTTGAGCATGAAATATCTCGACATAATCAGTGGCACAATCCTAGTATGCAACTCTGCCCTCTATTACACGCCACAAGCAAGGTTAACCTCCCCATTTATTCAGTGTTTGCCCTTGGAGGCCACTTTTCTCTATGAATATAAAAATTCATTAAACTCTGGGTGTTATCATGACAGCCTTAGGTTATTAATAAGAAAAGAAAGCTTTAATTGTTTGGTTATATTTAATAATACAAAAGGTCAACACAGTCCTCAACCTTGTCAGCATGCAGGCCTATCTCCCACTTTTACTCTGGAGCTCTGCTCTCTAGTGGCCAAGGATGGCAGGAGCATTACAGTACTAGGACGTTTTGGGTCTGTGTGAAGTCCTGCACAGTTAGGTGCGCATACAGGCTGAATTGTACTTTTCACAGGACTATGTTTGAACAGTAAACTTTGTGAAGAAGAGTAAATGCTGCCTCTGTGCCTTTTCTATGCCAGCACTTTCTGCAGTAGTAGCTCTTAAACACATGGTATGTCTTTATTGTTGGCATGTCATATTATTTTGTTTAGATACATTTTGCATTAGTATTAGTATAGTATTACTTGGTGGTCTCTTCAGATGCACAGGGTTGTATATGTAGGGGCATTGGTGACAGGAATTGGTAGGCATAGGCAGGGGGAGCGCACACAGTTCTTACCACAGAAGAACAGACCAACACACTACACCTTGCACCAACATAATTGGAATCAAACCAGTATGTTCATATATTTGTACAAGTACTTACTACTGCAATAAAAAACAAACTCAACTGAAAATAATGCCTGGAAAATCTGTAGTGTGTTGTGTATGATTTCACTCATGCCTGTGTATAATGGCAAAGGAAAAGGACTGGAAAAGTGAATAAATTGATATTACACATGTCTTTTAGTAGTAAAGTTTGTAACGTATCAAATCTAAATCTATTTTAGTATATTGCAAAACAAAACGCATGAATCAGGTAGGTTTGGACACTCTTCTTGTGATACAGGTAGTGAGGTAGAGTTTTTTGTACACATTCCACATACTATGATTGCATTATGATGGGAGCTGACAGAACTATATGCTTTCACCCATTCTCAATATCTCTCTTCCTCTCTCTCCCTCTGTGTGTGCGTGTGTGTGTGGTACATTGAAGTTGCCCCGGGGAGCCCACAGTAGAATGGCATTCTGGGGCACTACAGTAATTAATGTACCCATGGCACATTGCTACACAAGCAACTAAAATGAGCGCACACACACACACACACACACACACACACACACAAAACACAGAGGCAGTTTCTGTGTGTGTGCATCTTATTTACTTGTCTGCTTGTCTATAGATGTATGTTACAGAGGTCACTTGTGTCTGTATTAGTTGAGAAAGCTTTTTTTTTTTGCATTTGGAGAAAGTCAGAGGCTGGTGTGTTATCTTGTCGCAATGCTCATCAGTGGCCAACTTTCACTTGCAAATGAGCACACTAAGTCTGTGGAATACTTCAAATGAGTCAAATATAGCTCTAGTCCATTTCTGTCTTGCAAAAAGACAAATGAGACAAAAGGAATAGATGTCTAGAGCTATATTTTCTTCAGAGATCATCAAATTAAGATAAAAAGAATGCAGTATGATTTATACTATTTCTACTTGTATGATTTATACATATTTTTTTCAAATATGGCTCTCTCTTCTACTCATCTGACGAGTTCTACGTGTACTGTTGTGTGTTTTGTATTTTTCCATCTCCATCATAGCTTGGCTGCTGCTAAGAAAAGTGCTTACAGAGCAGGATTGGCATTATCAGGCCTATACACATTTGCACAAATGTACTTTGTAACATCTTAGGTGTTTGATTTGTGTCACCGTTGTACAATGCAGCCCGACTTATATCACCTCTCTCTGTCCTCCTGAAGGGCCACACTATCTGCTTGAGTGATGGCCTGGGTTTATCGGTAGTGGGGTGACTGAAGCAAACCCTGGGATCTGCTTCTGGTAGTGATGAGATATGTCTGTCTAGATTTGCTCATGGTAGAATAGTACCAGGCTGGGATACTGTATGCTGCAGTATAAATCAGGTTGTAAAGAGGGTTCATTATACACCTTTTCTAGAGTGCAGTAACATACGTATATCAGAGGGTATGGCATGGTAACTGTACAGCAACATCCTCAAGTATTGTTGCTGAAGGTCACAAGGGTCTGTATTAAGAAAGGACCAGGACTGAGTTCTGATGGTAAAAAGAATGGGGTTGTGGTCATTTTTGACTCACACAGGCTAACCAGTTATATTAAGTAAAATCTCTTATTTTCAACATGTAGTGTTTCAACTTAGTGACACAATGTTTTACAATTACCATTTGGCAGCAATTCTGTAGCTATAGTAACTTTTTGCAGCTGTTAAGGAGACTGGCAGAAAAAGTTCAACATAAAATAAAAACTTGATCATAACAAATGATTTCTTATCTTAATAATGTTTGTGTGTAACTCAACGAGATAGACGGAAATTGTGCAGAATTGATTACAACAGCATTAAAACATTCTATGCTGAACCAACAATGTTACTATTAGTAAGTTGTGATGGGCTAAAGTTAAGGAAAACATTTATCATCCTTCACCACGACGATCATTAATGTTTTGCTTTTTCTTAGACGGCTTTCTCATTAATTAAACTGTTGTGTATGTGTTGCTTGAGATAAGATATTTGTTTTTCATCAGTATTCTACTCTTCATCATTGTAAAGATGGCCCCTATGAATGTAATTGCTATTATACTGTATATTAAGTCATGCTGATTCTATAAACCCCGGAATGAAATTGCTCCATCCTTTGGCGGCCATCTTTTGTCAGAGTGTGTGGGTTAAAGGTTAGCCTTCCTCTTTTGAGACAGTAAAAGGGATAAAAAATGCTTTTATCTCTAAAGTGCTTTTTGCCTTATGTTATTTGAGCCACATCCCTTGTAAATCAATTCACTGGTATCCAGTGTCTGGTCAGCATCTTGTGTTGTCACTCTATATCTAAATGAAATATTTTTTGTTGAATTGATTTGTTGTTCCACTCTGATTCAGATAGGTATTTTTAAAATATACAGTAATTAATAAATAATAAATGTAATATTATCCGTGTGTGCTGTTTGTTTTTACAGTCACTTAGAGAAAAAATCCTGTAACTGCTCTATGGATAGTGAATAATGGTGATGTGAGTACATTTTCTGATTCAGAATTACAGCCTCTACATTAAATAAAACTCTGCATTTTAATTTGATGTTTCTAAAGCTAAATCCGGTCATCTGTTAATTGAATGTGAGTAGATCAATTTTGTTGATTTAACTACTGCTCTGCCTAGAGAGGTACATCTAAAGAGAGATGACTTCTAAATTGACTGAGTTTTACTTGTAGGTGGATTTCCCCTTTAAGTTGAATGTGCTGCTCTTGACAGCCAATCCACTTGCTCCATCTAGTGTTCAGAGCTATACATAGTCACGGGCACCGGAGTACCTCAAACCTACTTACTGTAAGGCTCACTATATCTCAGAGCTCATTGTTTGGTCTATCATTGCATACAGTGCATCAATAAATCTTCTGTAATCACGTCTATAAAAAGAGCCATACCACATTGCCTACATTTACTTATGTGCCTCACATAATTAGACTAATATGAAATAGAGCTGTACAATTAAACAAAGAGACCACATTTCATGCATTGCATTGACAGTAATGTATGCAGTGCTCCTGATAAATAATTTCATGTTATATTTGGTCAATCACAGTGTTATTTGTTTTTAAAAACTGCCTCTACAGTTTCACAGAACAGAGAATTGTCGTTGTAAAAACACTTTGCCTAATGCATGTTGCATCGATATTTTTCAGTGAAAGTGGACAGGCCTGCATAACCGGTTTAGTCAACGCATTACCGGATCATTTTACATCATTTTTTGTAACATGAGAGCAAAGTCTTCTCTGGCCCAAGAAGGAAGTACAATCTCAGTCTACATTTTCGATCACTTTTCGTCAATGCGTCCCCGCCGCGCGCAGCAATACAGTGAACACACGCCCTTGTCTGCCGGATCAACAAGACCACTAAATGAATGTTTAATGAGCATTTTAGAAGTCATTATGGCATGTCGCTAATGTCCTGTAATGATCTTCCTGTTGATGGCCACGCCTCGATGCTTTCTCTCCCACTACGCCTCTGACAGTTGTCTGACAATGGTTTGAACTTTGCTGAATGTAGACTCGCCTTCACTCCACCACCCAAGGGCTGCAAGTATCCAAGTAACTGCTTTCGCTTCGCTGTAGAGAATCATGACTTTCCCCTTGAGAAAATCTGTTTCAGGTAGGTTGCTGTTCCTGTTTTCGAATTTATGCTGCACTTGTTTTTTTTCCTTTTTACTTCAAAAAGTGTCCTTGAGACAAAGCTTCCCAACTTACCTTCAGTGAAATAGTTGATAGCTTTTAGTAATGCCAATAATAGTTGTTGCGCAATAGTGTTTAGTTGTGTTTTATTCTATTGATAAGTGGTGATTTTCTTGGTACTCTGCTGTTGTTAACCACCTTGGAGCTGTCCCTGGTGCTGAAGTGGAGGCGCCTTAAGCGATTAATAGTTTGAGCTCACATCTTCACAGTTGTGCTCTGGAGTTTTGAAGCTGTTTGGTCAGATTGTGTTTATTCAGAACAGGAGGAGGTGCATCTTTTAGTTGCAATATTTAGTTTTTGAGAGGTGTTTACCGTTTTTACTGTACTCTATATATAGAGAGACATATAGAGTTAATTATAGGACGCCTCAAGTTTAATCAACGCAAAATTGAGGTGTGTTACTGGTGCCTATTATAAATCACACAGGATAAATAAAACGTTTAAGGCAGTTTTGGTTGAGGACTGTAGATGGCACCATTGGTTAGGATGCTCACTCCAGGACGATGGAAAAGATTAGGCTGGCAGTCAGGGGTTGAAATGACAGAGATGTCAGTGTCAGGACACAACACTTGGTATGGGGTTTATAGTTACTAAAAAATAACATTGGCCAAACTTTTTCCAGTTGGCATTTTCATGATGTAAATTGATAATATACCAGCAGTAGCCTATTATACAAGTTATATAAGGGTCTTAAGGTGGAATGGCATAGGTAGGCTTTTATTGTTATTTTTGAGTGAAATACAATATTAATCATATGGGAATTTATGATGTCGTATAATCCACTAGCTTGAGGCTGACTGGATCTTATTTTATCCCATAATATCACTGTTTATTCAACTATAGTCATCTTGAAATTAACATCACTGCTGACGTATGATGATGGCTACCTGCTGCTTTATTCCTCCGTCATCTGTACGCTTAAGTGAGCAATGTAATAATATTTTTTAATTTTTATAGGCTACTTAATATTTAATCATTTTTAAGGTATACGATCCCTATTAGTTTTGACGCACGCCCCCACCCAGTTTGAAACATATGATTTATTTTTCGAAATTCGTCATAGCTGCAACATTAGTTCTTAACTAGTTTCCGTGCCTCTCAGTCCAGTCAGAATACCATATTTTCGTTATAACGAAAATATGGTATTCCCTCCAGGCCTTTCTTTTGTATTTCTCATACATTTCTCATTCATCCACTCCCCCGCCCCCATGCAATCTACGCCCCTTCCTCTTGATATGTAACATGAATTAACCCACATGACGGCCTATATGGGCATATTCATTTTAGTTGAATAGTTACACTCCCTGTCCTCCCCCTCCTCCCTATCGCTTAGGCTATTCTCCAGGTTGTCGGTGGGATGCTCTCAGCAGCACAGCTGAGTCTGTGCTTTGCGCTGGGCTCGGACACTTTAACCAGAATGAGGCGCCTCTTGCTATCACCGTGCCTTGCCTTGTTTCAACAAAAGAGAGAAAAACAAGTGGAATATCCTTAGTGATTCGCACACATGCTCTGCGTTGCCTTTCTAAAACGCGGTGAAAGTCTCTGTCTGACAGCAGCAGCTTCAGTAAGGTATTAGGAAAACCAGATAAAGAACTCTCGCAGGGAGAGAGAAACACTCTCCCTGTGTCTGCAAACAGGTGTTTCCATTCTTTAGCTGCGCATAGAGCTTCATTCACGACTCTCTGCCTACCCGAATACCATGTGCGCGAACATGTAGTTTAGTGGGATGATGCAAAACCGCTTCCAGACATTAGGTTTGTGCGTATGTGTTGTGGTGCCGAGAAAATGATACAGTTGGAGGGCAACGTGCTGTGGTTAAAGTATTTGCACAGCTTCACGGTGGAACGTGTGGCTTTTATTTTTTCGTGTGTTTCACTTTTTTTCGGAGATGCAACGGACAATCCTGAATAACGCCCAAATTTATGAAAAATGATTCATTGGGACATTATCTAACTGGCTTTACCGCAAGACTGGGACTATTTTATTGTCTACTCTTCGTAGTCCACTTGGCAAATTCTTTGTTATTTAACAAATCGTTGTAGTCGCCGCAGATTGTTGGGTACCATTACGCCTGGACGTTTTCCTACGAAATCCAATTTGCTGTAGGGTGTTTGTTGTTTTCACGCTTCTCCGGAAGTTTTTTCCCCCGGTGCGCTGCCAAACTGGCTATGGCTGCAGCGATCGCCAGCTCCCTCATAAGGCAGAAAAGGCAGGCGAGGGAGCGGGAGAAGAATAATGCCTGTCGCTGCGTTAGCAGCCCCAGTAAAACCAAAGGAAGCTGTGAAAAACCCAGTCGACTAAACGTTTTCTCCCGGGTCAAACTATTTGGCTCCAAGAAGAGGCGAAGGAGACGACCAGGTCTGTTGTGCCGTTTCATCAGGCTTTTATCCTCATGATCACTAACTTCATCTGTTGTATACTGTCATCATATTTCAAACACCATCTAAACAAGATAGAATATACGAAGTACAACTCAATTTCTATGCAAGATTAAAAAGTAATAAATAAATAAATGACTCTGCCAAAGCTGGTCGCAGAATGAGGGGGATCCCTCATGAAGGTTGTCCACAGAGAGGACACCTTTGGCGTCTCAGACTGTGCTGAGAGATATGTTAAACTAATACCTCATCCTTCACTGTCTACCATAACTTGAGAGGTTCTTCACTGTTTAGATTGAAATGAATAATTGGTTCATGGCTACTTTAATAGTTCTGTATTATCAGTTTCCAAACAATTATTTAATACATGGTACCCATGGGTAGACTACAACTTACATGATAAATCTCAAATGAGAGACAAGAGTTGATATACAGATTTAAATAAGCAGGTTCTAATTTACAAATTCAAGCAGACCTCAAAATCTTCTCAAAAATATATTTCCCTATATACTGCTGGAAAGTTCTTTGGTGCTGAAATTTATCCAACTGAAAAAAAAAACGATGGAAGACACCTGATTTTCAGACCTGAAAATAAACTGATAAATGAAAAGTATATACTTATACACTTGTAATAAGTATTATAAGTGTGTCATGTGGGCCAAGGTTCTGAGTGGCTCTTAAAGCACTCTTGTTATTGTAATGACATAAGTATGTCCCTGTAGCCTAAAGCACCCACTCCCTTACAAATCCAGTGCAGTGACCACAGCTGCATATCTGATCTGATCACATCTTTTGTCAGTTGTGTGAGTTTCTTGATGTGTGTGGACATGATGATTGTACAGCTTTACAAGATTCACCTCAGTGTTTTCTCACAAACCTTTATCAATCAATCCCATCTGCTTTGTTCATTTCCAAGCAGTTTTATAACCCTGTATTTAATGCACCCGGCGGTTAGGGTACATGTTTATGCAACAGCATGACTATCCTACAGTTTTTGCACCACTCTCACCTCCAATTTCCATTTCCATCTTGTGGAGGAAGCAATGAGTGCCAAGAAGAAGGCGTTGTCTGTGTGTGACCTACACATGGTGCCTCACCAAACACAAAGAACTGGCATCTTTTGGAAACAGTGTGGACAGCGTATATCGTTTGGTGTTGTCTGGTTATGTATTGTGTGCACAGGGTCATGTTCTTCTGTGTTTACAGTACATGCTGACATATGTACATTTTCTAATGTATGTCTGCGTGTGAAAATAATCCAAGTGTAAATCTGATGACTCTTCTTCAGTTAGGTGTCAGATTTTTACAACAAAATCATTGCAATATTCCCATTGTACAGACTGAATAAACTATGCAGCAAAAGTAACCTTAGTAAGGTTAGAAATGGCAGTACTGAAAGATAAGTGAGATGAAAGGATAGATGAAAGGTGTGGTAAGCCACAGTAAAGGACACTCCACTAGGGACAGTAACCAGGGAATGGAGAGCATTTAGCTCTTATCAGATATTACACTGATGTAATACAGACAGGCTACCCAGCCACTTCAAAAGTAAATGCTCTGCCCCTTAAAACTATTGTCTTTTAGACTTAGAGGCTTGTTTTGTATGTTGCTACACATGAAAGTGTAGCTTTTCCCATTTGTTTAGTAAAGCTATTCTATATTCCTTGTTTGAAATATTCTAACACAGATTTAAAACATAAAACTCCTTGTAAACTATGTCAAAACATATTGAAGTGTTGAGCATTATATTTGTCACATGTATGTACTGTATTCAATGCACTTTACTTTTAAATTTAATTTATTCAAAATCTAGTATGCACTGAAAATTAGTTTAGATTAGTTTTTTGTTTGTTTTATTTAAACAGGGCATATAACAAATAACTTTATTTTGCAAACCAAGGCAGTTGAGCAGGTCACATGCAGTAGAGGAGGGACAGGAAGCATAGAGAGAGAAAGAAGCGGTCATGTGCAAGACATGTCCTCAGCCATCTTAGAACACTGAGCCACGCCACGTCCCCAAAGCCATTTCTAAAGTTGATACTTTTTGCTTGTGTCCATCTGTGGTCTTATTTCTCTATTGTCAAGCCATAGGGGTTGCCTTTTTAGTCGCATGTTCTAGTGTAGAGAAAAAACAGAAACATTTTGTCATTTTTCATGGATTGCGGACATAACAAAACTGATCAAACTAGAGTTTGATCAGTTTCTTACTATTTTGCAATTTTAATTTACAATTAAAATCAATTTGTCTGATCTAACAGTTCTATCCAACATGATTTTTTTGGTTTCAATTCAGCAGACCACTTGCTTTGTTTGTGTGACACTAATAGTGAAATGGCGCTGAAGTGGCTACAAGATCAGTGGCTATCTGTTTATAGCATATCAGCAAGCCAAGAGCCTTTATCAGTCCTCTCGTTTCATGAAGTAGCAACCACCATGACTCAGTGGTCAAGCCAATGTGAAAATATCTTAAACTGCAGTCTCTGCAGCCAGACTCTGGCTCCAAAATGATTAAACAACACAGGAATCCCATAAGAATGTCAAATTCCAAATGTCCAAGACCAGATCTCAGTCTAGTTGAATTTGCTTTTTCTGACATTTTTGGTGGTGATTTTGGGCCATGTTTGCTTGTGTGACTGCCTATCACAGTTAGCCGTTGTAAATTTCTGCCTTTTGGCCCACCTTGTCTCAACTCAGCCTCACTGACTGCCCTTTGACTAAATTGGATTTTGTGGCTCCAGTGACTTCCAAAATTGAGGCGGGCAATAAACTGAAATTTCAACATGTCCCTTTAGAAGGCTACGAGTGATGAGTCGCCTTGCTATATTCATGTTATTCTACAGTCTGGTTTCATTCTTGCATCTTCCTTTTTCTGTGTCCCCTCTGCAGAGCCCCAACTGAAGGGGATTGTGACAAAGCTGTACAGTCGACAAGGTTTCCACCTGCAGCTGCAGGCAGATGGAACCATTGATGGAACAAAGGAGGAGGACAATGGTTACAGTAAGTTTCACTCTAATATATATCTTGCTACTTTCAGACAGGACTGCATTAGCTAAACGCCATCTAACAGAGTATCAGCAACATGAACATCAAATTCATGCCCCATGCGTTGAGAGACAGTGTAGCTTTCCTTTTCTTAGGTTTGATTATAAAGTCTGAATTCTCCCTCTGAATTGCCAATGTTTAGTTTTGCATTCAACAGCATTCAAACTGTTCAAAGATTTGCTTGTTTTTATTTTCACTCCTGTGGATAAGCAGTATTGTTTCATAGTACAGAGAAAAACACTACGTTCTTCTTTTCCCAGTCCATTTAAGTGCTGCAGTACTGACTATCTGTTGTAATTGTATCTAATGAAAGTCATCCTATGGCATCCTGAACACAGATGATGATTGGCTTTTTAATCTCCTAACACTGCCTCTGTGGTGAGAGCCAGTTTTGTCTTATACTATGTATTGATGCATCGTTATCATTGCCATTACACCCACAAGCTCTTTTTTTCCTCCCAATAGACAGATTAGATAGGAGATCAATGGAAGAATAACAGCACAACCACTTGTCTGGTAACAATATGACAGAAATAGACCCCCTTATAATTAGACAGTTCAGTGCATGCTACATGCTTTTAAATATTCAAATTGTATAGTGGTTAGTGACCTATGTGAAATCCACTTTTCCCCCATAACAAAACAATACTGCTGAGAAAAAGACCTGCATTGCACACTGAAAAAGCTTTGATGTAATACTTACTCTGATCACGACACTAAACGGATGTACACTTCTGGAGCCTCTGAATTAGTACCGGTGTATTCAATTACTCCCTTGGTAGAGGTGGTGCGTGTATCTTACATATAAATAGTAGCTCTGTGCAAGTGGGATGTTGTCTAAGCACAACAACACCTTGTAATCTGTGTGGAATTAGTTTCTTAAATACAATAGCAAGTTAAATACTACACAGAGCAGACTATCTGCAGGAGAAGAAACAAAGATAACGAAATGACAACATCTTACACACAAATTATTATACTTCCCTTCACACACCGACCACTCCACAAGTCATGTCTGCATGGACTCACTTTTCTGGTGACTTACATAACAAACTGCCCCGCATTGGCATCAAAATAGTTTCTGAAGAGAAAATTAAAGAGTGCTGCTGAATAGGAAAAGGAGAAAGAGTGAAGCTCTTTGCACTGCTCCAAAAATAGCGTTGTTAGGCGCTGGGTGCGCTTGTCTCCATGGTGACGAAGAGCGCAGTCCTCTTGGAGCTACTGGTGTCTTGCGATGGTGGGAGAGGACCTACTCAAACACGCACGCACACACACATGCACAAAAAAAAACGAAAAGGTTTTGATCTTTGCTACTGTAGCTTGCTGAGAAGACAGACTTGACCATTAGGCTATGGTAATAAAGAAGTTTGATATGTCTGACATTTTCATTAGGAAAGCAAACAATGTCAGAAATAACAAATCCAAGTCTTGCAAATCACATAGCTCCAATATGATGTTGTGCTATCATATTTAGGCTGCTCTAATTGTAGGAATGCTGCTCCCAGAATGAGTAACAGATAGCATAAATGTTTAAAATGTCACTCGCGACTGCTGGGAACCTTCAGGTTTATTGTCACACTGAATTGGTCATGACTCCTAGGCTGTTAGTGGGTGAAATTTGGACACAAAGACAGCCTGCAAGCAATCGTGAAAACTGTCCCTCAAGCCTCCTCACCCTTCTTGTTCCATGTGCTTCTCTGCAGTAGGAAAGGTCTGTGAGTGGGTGGCAGCCCTGTCATCCTCTTGTGTGCTCAGGTGATTCTAGGAGCCAGGAAGTAATTGGTTTCCTCTCTTCAAAAAATCTCCATCACTACAGTGGCTGGTAATCCTTCTGAAATGAAGTGAACTGCAGATGTGTGCCTATGCGTCATGGTGGGAGTATGAAGGGAGAAAACTCAGAGAGAAAAGGGTGCAATTATAAAGACAAGAACTGCTCATGTAGCAAGATGTTTTCAGGAGAGAAAGAAATCAAGTCATCAACTCTAAACTTGGCTACATACAAGAATAAAATATACAAAATGTATTTACAGAGATCCAAATGTGTTTAATTTATATCGGCAAATCAAATGTTGGTTTGACATAGTAGTGAGAAGAGACTTTTTTATGAAAACACTACCCTCACATCCCCTCCAGCTCCATATACAGCAAAACCAAGATGGATCAATCTTAGCAATGGTTCAGGAGAAAGTTTTCTGATAGTGCCATGTGTAACCTCCAAATATGATTTTCTGGCAAGAAATTGTTGAAGCTCCGCACTACGGTATTGAAGAATGCTCCAAAAAGTAGCAACACTTAAACAACACATAAAAAAAGTATGTTTTTTCTACTTCCTCCTTTCAGTCAAGTAGTGCTAAAAGTAGTGCAGTATTTGTTTGTAATGACAAACTGCTTCCTCTTGGTCATTTATATCTGTGGTTTGTGACCCTCAAATCAGTTGTTCACAAAATGTTGGAAGTGATTTATTGTGATACAGTTATGTACACACACAGAGTATAGTATAGTTAGAGTTACAGCTCAGATGTGACCCCCTAATAACAACATGTTTAGTGTTAGTTTCTCTTTGTCTTCAGTTGAAAGACTCAATAAATATTATTTTGGTAAGTAATCTATAATGGGTTTGTCAGCTTAAAAATGTACAAGATTACTGTACAGTACACCTAAAATACTGCAGATACAGAAGTTGTAAATAGCAGGCCTTATCTGTTTGAGATATACATTTTACTTGCAGCATCTTGCAGAACATAGCAAAGATACTCTCCAAAAAAAGATGCTCCAATCTGTCATTTTGCTTCAAGATAGAGAGTGGTGTGCATTTCCCTAGGGAGCCATGTTTTCATTGCTGTACTATTATAGGACTGTCTCTAACTATATGTCTGGTGCTGCAATTTTAGTGTGAGCTGCAGTCAACTATACTGTACCTGAGAACATAAGTGAGAATTTAAGATGCATAGAGGACTCTCTACCATGCAAAAAACATCATCAATGTCAGTATAGAGAAGTCAGTTTTAGGGGCAATTGAAAGGGAGGTCTGATAATATGATGAATACATGAAAAAAATAAAATAAAAAGTGCAATATTACTCCTGATCAGCCAAGTCACCATCCTTCAAGGGCTACCAACTTGGCTCAAGAGATCTTTCTCTTTCCAAAATCCTGACATTATTTTCTTGTTATTGTTGATATACTCTGACCGTTAAAATATTTCACTTTTAATGTCATACAATTTACAGTTTGGTATGTATCTCTATCTTTTGCTGGTTGTTTATTAGTTTACAATTGTTTAAACAAACCTTTAAATTGAACATAATAAAATATATAAAATACAGATATAAAATACTGCCTCAAACTACAACTAAGCAGCAGTGATGAAGTTAGCAGTGATGTTCACATTCATGTGGTACCATTTCAAATGAGTCAACGTTAGCAAGTTTGACCTGTTGGCAGAAACATACCCGATCACTACTGAGCAATGACGGTACACTGCTTTCATCGACTTGTCTTTGTCTGTTGTTGTATTTCACTGGGAAACCAAAGTGTTCCCAAACAGGAGACCTTAATGATAAGGGAGGGTCTTCAAGCTCTGGCTTCTCCGCCGTGGCCATGACTCAAGCTAGCGAGAGGCTGGGCTGAAGCAGAGACGTTTTTTGGCTAAAGTGCAAAGCAGAGATTTAGTTCGTCACTTAATATGTTAAAAACGCTAACTCGGAATTGATGAATGCTCTGCACACATTCGGTGCACATTTGCACCAAAAGTCCTGTACCAAAACGGTCTGGTACGAAAGCATGTACCATTACACCTCTATTTCAAACGTGTTATTTCAAACAGACCAGAGTGCATGGTCTTTTAAAGGAGCATTTGAGGGAACAAAAACAGATCTAAATACAGACTGTGAGAGATAGAAAGATATAGAGGGAGAGGCAGAGAGAAAAGGAAGACAGAACCACAGAGCGAATGGTTCTGGGACTTAAATTCCCGCTGGCAATGCCCGTTTACTCTACCAAGTAAATATATTATGAATTCCTATGACTGTATACAATGAAAGCCCAGGGAGAAGGAGGTCTGCAGTGTTAAAGTGATAGGTTCAGATTAACTATCCCATCAAAAAGCCTCTTCGCTCAAAGGAGTCTGCAAATATGGATCTACTAAGTGGTTGACAAGAGGACACTCTGTAAGGGAACAATCTGACTCGCAGTTTAACTGATGATCACATGTATCCCTAATGTGACAACGTGGAGTCTTAACAATCAAGAGGGAAACTTGAGATGAATGTTACAATTTTTCTGTGGACATTATTTACTGTATTTGGTAGTATCAAAAAAGAGTAAAACAAAACTCCACAGCAGTGGTGGTGCCATCAGTGTTTGGGAGTATGTCCAACAATAGTCAGAACAAAGGCGAGAATTTGTCTTTTTTGGGATAGAAGCACACCACAGATTTTCAGGTGGATGGTCATGTGCTTTCCTTTTTCAGCCTGTGGGTTCCCTGCCAGCATCTTATGAAACACACTGAGACACACTCATATAGGCTACTGTACAGGCTGACGCTAATTAGGTAGAGGTTTACCTCATTGGCCAGCTGGGCTGCCACTGGCTCTCTCATCCTCACGACACACTCAGCCCGCTAGTCACAGACAGGTTTGTGTGTGTGTGTGTGTTTTTGAACATGAAGTCTACGTACAGAGGTGTGTGCTTTTTTTCTCTTCAAAACAGCACTGTCATCCTGACAGATTTACATAATTAATTTTGGGGTTTGCAGTACTTAGACTTACAACTATTTTAATCCCTTAATGGTGAATGCTACATAGTTAACCAGGCAGAGCTCACTATACTTTGGGCTTAATCTGGAACTTGTATTTCTCTTAATAACATTTGTCCACTTTCTGGCGTGTGCTGTGACAGTGGGACAGAGTTAAACAACACAGTAAACAGTGTTCATTTTGCCTCTGTCAGGTTTCCCTTTGTTTCTGGCAAGCCGAGTACTACTCAAGTACTGTATATGTTCATTTATATAGTATGTGTACAAGATGAAATTGTATGCTTTGTTTCTTCTCTTTTCAGCTGTTTTCAACCTTATTCCAGTGGGGCTGCGAGTGGTGGCCATCCAAGGGGTGCAGACCAAACTCTACCTGGCTATGAACAGTGAGGGCTACCTGTACACATCAGTAAGTGTCTCACTTTATGTGTGTGTGGATGCTGGTGTGCATAATGTGCACATGTGCATGCAGACAGGATGTTTGGTCTCTGACAGAAATCTGAGTTATTTTGTTGACATAAGCAATTGCAAGTTACGCAAACATAAAAATACATGAGCGAAGATAGATACTTTAAGCAAAATAACTGACATTCCATCAATGTTTTTATACTTTAGAGGATGTTTTCTTCTTTTATCTCTATTATTCATGGAAATGGGTAACTCACTCTCACCGTGCCCACCCAGATAAAACATGACCCCAAGCTTGATGAAAGAGCAGCATCATTTTCTGATATAATTCAGAAAAAAAGTTCAAGGATTGTATAAGCAGGCTGAGCAGTGACATATCCGATCGTGGCAGCTGGCTCTTCATCTTTGAATAAATGTGCAAGGTTATGAATAATTCAGTTGCAGGCCGAACAATGTCCCTGTTAGTCTTCCTTCCAAATGCCACCATCGCAGGCGTCACTGAGAAGATTGACAGGCTGGTCGGATGTACACCCAGAGGGCGGGCAAACACACACAGTGAATATTAACAGATAATCCTCATAGTCAAATTAGTAAAGATTGCTTGGTATGTTAAAGGTCTTAGTAGGCAGGCACAATGGTGATTGATAGAAACGAGATCAGAAAAAGCAAAGAAAACCTAATGATCTTGTAGATTTGGCAGCTGCAGCTGACAAATGAACTATTACACACTTACACACTTGGCAGTAATGTGATGAAATTGGCCTCTCTCTCTCGCCCAATTCCACCATCTTGTACACAAACACGGTTAATGTGATAGCTCTTACAAAGCATTTGTTCACTCAGAGACATTTATCAAGGAATTGCAAATGGTTATGCAGTTAGTAAAGGTGTAGAGAGATATCATTATCTATGTCTATTCAACTAAAAAAGTTATCCTTCTCTGTATTCAGATAGAAGACCGTAAGTGGCCAGGCTTTATATAGGACGTCGCGTTATATTGGTCTAATGTTGTATTTTTCTAAACTAATATTTATTGGAAACGCAATTGTTTTGCCTTCAAAGCATCAAACTGATTTAATGCACTTTACTCTCTCTCTCTTTTTTTTTTTTTTTTACTAATCTATGTTTTATGAACTGTTTGAAGCACACCACCACTCAACCTTTAACTGGGGGACATTAAACAATCAGTTATGAAATGAAAGATTCTGTTGATTTAATAATAGAATCATTATCATCATCATCATCAGGATCATTATTATTATCATTATTATTATTAGCAGTAGTAGTACTACTACACCAACAACAATAATAATAAATCACCAAACATCACCAAAGCAACAAACACGCACATTAAAGCAAAGATAGCATCACAGCAGTGCTACGTTGCTAGGCAATGCAATGATTTGCTTGACCATTATCAGTTCAAATTATAACCAGTCCCTTTAGCCTCTGTGTGCCAATATAAAAATATATATACTCTATAAATAAAGTCTGTCTCTCTGTCCCACTGTCCCGCCTTAAAGTTTTCAAACATTTTGCGTAACCAGAAAGCTGGTACTCGAATAGCTGAGGTATGTGCCACTGATAGTGAAGCAAACTAACTTCTGAATAACAATTGTGTTTTCACACAAAGATCTCATTCAGTGTAGTTTTTGTAAGACCAATAGAATGACAACATAATCACTGTAGCGAGTGTGGCAAGTCATTGTGTGGTCTGCCTATAATTGCATTTTAATGAGCACTAGCATTTGTTTGACAACATATACATGGGGGTTGCCCCAGCTAAGCATGCCTGAGGGGTATATAGATAAACAACTGAAATATAACAGACACCTTCAACCGTTTCCCACACATACACACAATCATGCACTGTATTTAATATGACTCTCCACAGTCCACAGCTCCCAGTGAGTGATTTTCATGATATGAGCTTGGATATCATTAATTAAGCATATGCAGCAAGCGTTAGGAGTAATTTAATAAAGATGCAAAGTTTCTACAATCAGGGATTAGCACCAGAAGTATTGGTCTATTTTAAAAGGCATTTAATTGCTGAAGCTTTAGAAAAAAAGTCAAGAATCTACCTGAGATTAGCAAGGGTCACACTTGCTTCCGTCACTAAAACAGCTAGAGTATTAAAAAGCAATGTTTGAGTATCTCTGGGTAAACTAAGTGCTTTTCACCCTAGCTCTCTGACAGCTTTTCCAGTTGCTGTTAACAATGCATTTTTATTTATTTTACCCAGGAGGTTTCTAACAGGACAGCTGTTTGAATCGGATCGAATGATCTTCTCTTGTCTCGTAAGATGCCTTCAAATTGCTCCTGTAACGGTCAGTTTTGAAGGCAGTATCAATGCTGAATTGATGCTGTCTATTACACATAAATCTGTGCACGGTAGCAGTAGCTGACAAAAAATTGACAAGATGGAGAACAAACAAGCCAAGATTTGTCTACAAATATAAGTTTTATATAAATATAAAAGTTTTCAGTAGTTTTTTCATTTCAAAAATTTGAAAAAACACTGATCACATTAGCCCATGACTATAACCAACCAAGTGTGTTTAGTAGGATTTCTGAGGCATCTTATAGCCATTTGCCTGTTCAGTAGCTAGCTAGCTAATGCTATGGCTAGTGACAGCCAAAAGAGAACCAACATGGCATGCCGACGTCACATGTTGCTGTAAATGCTGCCCTACTGTATTCAGATAGAAGACCGTAAGTGGCCATGCTTTATATAGGACGTCAGGTTATATTATATAGCTAATGCTATGGCTAGTGACAGCCAAAAGGGAACCAACATGGCATGCCGACGTCACATGTTGCTGTAAATGCTGCCCTAAAAATCTGTTTTAAACTACTACTTATTGAGACGCCTTTACTTGACAGTGATGCCTTCTGAGGCACTTGTCTATTATGGTAGCAAGGCAGTGAGGCAACTGCCTTCTGTTTCAAACAGAGCCTTTGTTGTGTGGTGTGCCCAAAGGTTCGATCCAGGAACCTTTTTTGTTTGACAAGGTCCTCTAAAGTATGAATCTGACACACATTTCTTTAAGCTGTGTCCTAATCAAATTCAGAATCCAGTTCAAGGTCCATGTGCTTACATTTAGAGTGTTCTACCTACATTAGTGAGCTATTACAGCACTATATTACTAGATGGTCTCTGAGGTACTGATTGGACTTTGTTTGTTTTACCTTGCTCCAGGCTTAAAACTATAGGAGTCTATGCATTTTGAGGCTGTGGCTTTTAAAGCTTTAAATAGTTCATATTATGCTTTTGGCTTTTCCCTTTCCTTTATTGTATTATATATATTTTTTGTGCATGTAATAGGTTTGCAAAATGAAAAAGCCCAAAGTCCACTCCCACAGAAAACACTTCCCCTGAACTGCCTGAAAACAGCTTAATTGTAGTCCAGCCTCTACTTCTGTAACCTATATGCTTCACTACGCACAAGCAACACCCGTCATAATGATAGCCTAGTAGCTAGTATGTCACCAACATGAGCAACAATAGTCAAAATCTTACCCACTTTAAAAAAAAAATACAAAAAAAATGTATGCAGGGACAACATTGCTTAGAACTAGAGATGCTTACAAGTCTTTGAGCAAGAGTGCAATCAAGTCTCAAGTCTCTGAGTTAGAGTCCAAGTCAAGTCTCAAGTCTCTCGTGGTTATAATGAATGTTGTCACTTGCTGCATTCAGTCCAGGCTGCTTAGAAAATTGCATAGCTATAAGGAATTCTGTAACTGTAACCTGTTTTTCCCACTTACAGAGCACAACCATGTGATGTGCAATGCAATTAATGACAGCTTATTAACTACTATAAGTCAAAACACCCCGCTGAGTCTCAAACCCAGTATAACATTACCTAAATAAAACTGTAACGTTACATGATAAACACTAAAAACCTGTAACCTGTTTTTCTACATAGCACAACCATGTAATGTGCAATGCAATGAATAACAGCTTATAAACTACTGTAAGTCAACACATCCACCCAGTGTAACGTTATAACTAAATAAAACTGTAAGGTTACATGATCAGCAGTAAACTTGTAACCTTTTTGCAGCCAACGCTAATGTTTAATGTGATGGCAGCCAGCGGGATGTAAGTGATTACATTAATTGACCACGACAAGTTTGGCAAGTAAAGAAATGCTCATTCATCTTTTCATAATGAATTACAGTCGGAGTTAACCTGTGGTTGGTCGTAGCTAAAGCAAGAAGCAAGCTAACAGTAGATGGCCAGTGCTGAGCTAAACATGTTTACTAACCTCGGGATACTAATAGGGCTGGACGGTATGGCCAAAAATGTTATCACGATAAAAAGTTTCATATCTTTCGATAGATAATTATCACGATGAGTATCAAATCATTATTTCTTTCATGATTAAAGTCTGATTTTTGCTCCAGAGTTAAAGTTGAAGAAACCTGATGGGTAATTGGGGTTTAAACTCTTCCTTATGGTCAGAACACTTGATGTCAAATAGTGAATCACTTAGCAAATCTGAAGCAGAAAATTCAAAACAATTATGATAAAATCTTTGTCAACAAATACGTTCGAGTAAAATTAAGGAAAATCTTTTTTTCAGTCCCTTTTCTTCAATAAAATAAACATCTTAATAAAAAATTAAGTCCTGCGAAATTATACTGCGATAATTATGTTTGTTCTCATGTGTGGCTGCATGCAGCTGATACTACGTGTTATGTAGGTAGGTTGTAGGTAACACAGGGAGGGGAATAACAGTAAGCTCATCAGGCGTTTCCTAAAAATAAACATTGTTCACGAGTCCTGCACAAGTCTTTTGAGGACAAGTCTCAAGTCACTGTGTTGACAATTTAAGTCGGACTCGAGTCCAAGTCTCTAACTCGAGTTCCCATCTCTGCTTAGAACAGGTGTGTGTCAGGTGTGTGCTACTGTGGATGTTTGCTACATAACATTGTAATTAATTATACTAATTACCTTTCGTATTTCTTGGCTAAATATAAAATTACTGACTGTGATGTAGAGACTGTCCACAGTTAAAATGTTATGTATGAAAGATAGACTTGTTACAAATTCATAATGTACCGCTCTGAAGCCTTGCTCCAGTCTACGTTGTAACGCTGGTTTGGGTTATTCTGCCTGTGATTCAGGATCAGACACAGGCCTGTACAGTTAAAATGAAGCCCTGTTTATCAGCTGAAGCAGCTTTGTTTTGGATCGCACTACCTCGCATGTCAGGACCCGTCTTACACTGCTTCTGATTGGTTATTAGTCCTTCCTGCACATGTGCAACTCTCAACAAAGATCTTGAAGTGAGATCCCTCACTCTGTGGCTAAAACACAGCATTTAAAACGCAGGAAAAAGCGGTGCTGCAGTAATGTGCAGTATGACAAAAATATTGTGTTATTCGCAAATTAAACCTTGTCAACATATTCAGGTACAACCCGTAAATAACATTATAAACCTGAAAATTAGCATATTATGACATTTTTAAACTCATAGCTATGGGACTTCAGATCTGTTGACAATTTAGTCACATAGAAAGCAGCTCATAGCGCTCCAGTTTAAACTGTCTTCGTTTGCTTTTTTTTTTTTTTTACACTACAGTGTAGATAAACCTTCATTGCTACTTACTCATTTAAGATAAATGAGTGTACCCGCAAAAAATAAAGGTGGATTTTACTATCTTTGACTAATTTTTTCAAACTAGGATTAAAAAACAACTAGAATTAGTAAGTAGAAATCAATATTTGAACCACAATCAATAAAATCTAAACAATGTGTGTTTCGTAATGTATAAAAGGTGTTGAATTTTATAAAAGCTTCAGTCTAAAAAGAATTCTGCTGGCCCTCGTGTGAAATACAGCACATCTTGTAGGTGTGTTGAAATGGAAGAATGCAGCTGGGGGATGGATTGTCGAGCTTTCTCTTTCAGCTAAATTAGAGAGGGAATTGAATTGAATGTGTAGCTGGCTGCCTAATAGTGCCTGTCTTGCTGGGATTGCTGCTATGGTATAGTGCTGCCTTGAAGCCACACATTAAACCAGCCAATAGCAGGTCAGCATTGGAGGGAGAGTCCTAATCAACAGTGGAGAGACAACAGATGACGTACTCTGGGTGGAGGGGTGGTGAAGTGCTGCTGCTGGGATTTGGTTGCATCCCATTATTCTACATGTGTGTACATAAGTACATGCATGGATGGAAGCGTGAGTGAATGGTGAGTGAATGTTTGTAATATAATTAGGATTCATATGATTTAAATGTATAGTCAATGTCCATTTTTGACATAAATTCTGATGTATATTATAAGCCTATATGTATGTATGTATATGTATGATTAGATTTAACCTGGTGTTGCGCATTTCCTTTGAAAGCATTAATTTGAGTGGCTTTTAGAGTGTGGACTGAGTTGCATCTTATGCATCTGGTATATGTGCTTCTGTGAGTTCTGTGCGTATAAAAGCATACACCAAGAAAAAGAGAGAAAAAGTGAGAGAAATGAGCAGTGAGAAAAAGAGAGCACATGTGTGGGTGAGGCAGAATGCACCAGTGAAAATATACTCATCCATCAATGTGTAGGAGAGGAAATACCAATTAATATCTATTTCACTTTACTATCCTCTTTTTCCCATTTTACCCTCTGCTTTTGCAAAGCAGCAAAGCAATCAATAATCTGCATCAGAACTACACAAGTGTCCTCCATTTTTCACAAGGAAAAAAATATTGTCAACATAATCTAAAATAATCTGCAGAAAAATACAGTTCCCAGCCTAATTCCCTCTCTTATCTGTGGCAAAGCAGTCATTATTTCAACTGAATCTGAGGGGGGAAAGCATTTGAGCTTTCTTGATGTGTTTTCAGATGTGTGGGTATATTTTTAGATCCCAAGCTAAGTGGCAATATAGAGATATGTCCACATATCTCACGAGGTGCCTTTGAAGTGGTGTTATTAATTTCCTGGCGGGTCACATTTGAATTAGTGTGAGTCACTGAGGCTCCAGTTGAGTCTCGTCTAGATCGCGCTGTGTGAGTGTGTGTAAAATGGAGATCGAGGCTCTTGGGGTGGAGATATTTATCAGGTAAGCATTGAGGTTTACAGGTTCTTTTTAAATGGCAGGGCCAGTTAAATCCCTGTGATGATCATGCATCCTGTGAAAGATTTATAAAAAGGCACCATGGATATGCATTATGTGCCAGCTAAACGTCTAAAATGAAAATAATGGTAATCTGAATGATGCACAAGAGAAGACAAAAGAATGATGAAGTAAAAAGAGAAAAGGGCTGCTAGATGAACATATCGACCGCATTATATCTACACTCTCAAACAAGACACTAGTATGGGTAGTATACTAAGTATTTGCCTCCCATTTTTACTCCCATTTAGGTTTAGAATACTTCAGGAGATCCACTGAAATATGCTCATACACAACATCTGCATTACCAAAAGACCATATTCATATTTATGTCAGATATAAATATATACAAATAGAGACAGCACATAGGTCTGTATATTGGTGTGCTTGTACATGTATTTGTATTTGAGTACACTCCTGTTAGATGGCTCACACCCATACCTTTTCAACAATTTAGCAAGCACAATGCCTTTGGTAAATAACCACTGCTATAAGGTTTCACTCCATTGAGCTGTGTCATTAACTAGTTTGCGGTGTTTGTATGTGTGTGTAATGTGCATGTGCTACTGGCTTGAACGTGTACCCTGTGTGGGTGTATCTATTTGTGATTGGTATTTGCTAGGGTCTTTTCCACTAGCTTAAAGCTCTCCAAATTATTCCCAAACAAATGAACACTATAAGTGTACTTTATCTTTAACCAAAGAAAAAGGTGCTTTTTAATCCACTTCCATTCTACTGAAAGGACTGGGACATTGAAAAGCCAGATTTAGGAAGATTTCTTTTCACTGCCCGCCGTAGCATTAGCTTTATGAGTCTCATACAAGCATTGACGTGGCAGCAAAGAAACTAGAACAGCACTCAGCCCTGATTCCATTGCATAATTGGTGTCATCTTAGTTTTGATATGGCAGCTGAATACACATGGGGCAGTGTGCAGCATTGATTTGTCTTGTCTCCAAAATCTTTACAGAAGAGATCAAATCCATTACACTAGTATTTCTTCTTCTGCTGATTGAGTCAGGGAAACACTACTGGGCTGTAATTACTCCCCTGAAGCAAACAGTTGCTGTTTAAGAGTGCATCATAATTGATTGTGTTTTCTTGACATGACCGTCTTGCTAATGGAATATTCATTTTACAGTTACCCTTACCCTGCTGAATAGTGTAATTGTATGATAGAGTACAAGAGGTTTCCCAGGTGGGAAGAGTGTGTTTTAAATTTGTGGATATTAAACACTCCCATTACCCTCACATGTCTCCTTCCTAGAGGCAGTTATTGGATCATAAATAAGACAGGTAATACTGCCATAACTTAAACCAGGATTCCCCCTCACCATAAACAACATTCACTGTCTGTCCCTGCCCTTTGCCTGTGAGATAAAATTCACTTCATTTGAAAGAGTAAATGTTTCTGTAGCAAGACATTTCTGTATGCAAGAACAGATATTATTGTTAACACTGATATGTAAATAATAAAACAGCTGACAGACTTAAACAACAGTGGTACATATACAGCTCATCTAAATCTTTATTGTACCGAACACCCTAGAGCCAAGGGGCACTGCTCCTCACTCCATAAGGTACAATTCCAATAACGCTTACCTGGATAATGTGTAAGTGAGGTTGCCAGCTGTGGATCATTTGGACAAAGACTTGTCATAGCTGCATATTTCAAGGAAAAGCCCATGTTGTGTAATGAGATCATTAAAAGTCAATTCATCCAAACCACCATAGCGACATGGGGGGGGAGTGAAATGACATGACTGACATTATGTCTATGCAAATAGTGTCCTGCATTTTATTCCTAAAGTGATTTCCCCTCACTCCATCTGGCACTGGAGTCATGATTAAAGTGATGTGAGATTTTTTTCACTGGAAGACTGGTTTCCGGGAACAATGTATATGTAATTGACTGAAGCACTACTGGAGCGCATTCAAAAGAATCTGAATGTTTCTGTCTATCACAGTCCTGTTAGAATAAAAATGGGGATCCCCTGCCATTTTGGACCCTCCTTGTGTCAGTCTGAGCAAGCCTGTTATCCATAGACCCACTCCAATAGAGCAGCACTGGCCAGCAGCCTCTCCTCCATCTTGGCTCTAAATGTGTCTGTATCTGTATGCGTCTGTTTATCAATAGACTCTTATTCTTCTCCAGGGCGAGTTTAACCAGCCAAATCCACATAAGCTCATTATTAGAGTAGAACAGAACTCCTGGCTCGAGAGCTGAGCAGCCGGCTGTTCAGCATTCAATTGCTACTCATGCCTAACTGTGATGGATGCTGCCCAGCCGTTCCAAGACTGCTGCTGCTAATCAGAGTCAGACAGCAAGAAAAAAGACGTTGAGGTATTGAGGGTCGTGAACAGTTAAGAAATTAATGTGCTAGAAAGATTGAGAAAGCAATGGAAGAATCTGACTTACATAATTAAGTGGAGAGGATAGGAGGGGAAAAGTCTAATACCCTTTTTACGCAATATTAAGCACTTGTATGCAGGTGTTCTAAATACAGTATGTCTTAAATAGGTCTTTCTCATTGAAAATAGACTTTTCTGTTATTTGTGATCCTACTACTGACCCTACTACTCAGCTGATTTATTAGGCCCAGTGTCCACCAAAGCGTTTTTTTCTGACGCCAGCGTCTTTTTTCAATACATTCCAATGGGAGCGCCGCGTTTTTCCGAGCT
>JAPMOB010243205.1:0-12359 GCA_029875015.1 Lepomis gibbosus | reverse complement strand
CATTTTAGAGAAATATAAAAGGCAGGCGTTATGATTTTGCAGTAAAAATATAATAGGCTGGGCCTGCCTGGGAGAATAGCTAGAGTAAAAGAGAGGTTAAGTTATTTGCCTTCTCTATACAAGGTTCTATTTCTCTTTATGTTTAGCGTGATGATATCTTCAGATAACAATAAGCATGTTCTACAAAGTGTCATGTGCGTTATTTTATATTGTGACCCAGTTTAACTTTTTAACACATATCTCAAAAGTAGTTCTCTAAAAATGTGACCATGTTGCTTTTTGTATTTTCCCATCGTTATTAAATAACACATTGAATCCATTTCTGAAGCGGGCATGTTTTGTAGTTTAGGTAGTATTTCAGGTTGGTACAAGTCAAACGGGACTGCTTCTGTAGAAGAAAGTCCATCATTTGTCAACAACACGCCTCTGTTTACCCATCATCGGGACGTGACTGATTTGGGGGACTAAACACATCCAGAACGAATAAATAATTTCAAACTAATCTGAAATAAAACGATTCCTGTCAGAAATGCTATTCTGTGTATTTCTCTGCTTTACCAATTTATTTCAGTATTCGTTGGCGCTCTGTGCCTCCTGTTTTTCGGCACTTTATTTGCTTGTATCCACATTTTGACATAGGCTAGGCCTTTTAAGTCAAACCTTTATTTGCTCTTGAAACATAAAAATTTCAAGCAGCATCGTGGCTGCGTGAGTGAAACGTACCTCTCCTTCGCCTCAGCGGCTCTGTCTCTCTGCCGTCTGTTTTTGAACCAGTTGCTGACCTGCGTGGTGGTCAGTCCTGTGGCCTCGGCCAGCTCTCTCTTTTCCCGCGGGGACGGGTAAGGGTTGTGTGTGTACCACTCTCTCAGGACGCCCCTGGATTTCTCCTTAAAGCAATAACTGGTCTCCTCGCCGTCCCATATCGTGCGGGGCAGAGGGAATTTCCTCCGCACCCGGTACTTCCCTACAGCTCCGAGCGGCCGGCCGCGCAGCTTCTCCGCCTCCACGTAGTGCGCCTTCAGCCAGAGCTGCTGCAGCTTCGGGTGGTTGTGCGGAGAAAACTGGTGACTTTCCAGAATCTTGTAGAGCTCCCTGAAATTCCCACGATGAAAGGCCACCACCGCTTTAGCTTTGAGGACGCTTTCGTTCTTGTGGAGGTGGTCACAGGCGGGTAGAGACCACAGGAAGCGACCGAGTCTCTCTAGGTTCCCTCCCTGCTGCAACACCTCGCAAACGCATGCCACTTGCTCCTGTGTAAACCCGAAGGACGGTAATATAGACATGATGTCCGAGCTCGGTCCTCCGTCCGTCAAAACGTTGGTATCCAACACGATAGCTGTCGTTTAATTGTTTTTGTGTTTCTTTTAGTTTCTTGTCGCGATGCAATCCAGCGCAATCCGTCCGCGCGGCACAGGCCTATAGGCTATCCACTCCACTCCAGACCCTGATGCGCGCAGCAGATTGGGATGTTGATTGTTGGGACAATTTGTTCCTGTTGGAGATATGTCAGGCTTAAAGGGAGCCTGTGCGTTTCGGTGATTGGCTCTCCCTCTGCCCTGCACCGTGTACAGCAGAGCAGGACTGAGTTTGCAGCTCCGTTTCCTCCCCAGAGGCAGTGCGTCAGGGGCTGAAATAGGAGCGCTCCCACCTCCCGCCCCCACAGTCCCTCTCCAGATTCAGCTGAGGGAGCAGAGCAGCACCTAAACACTAATCAATTATTACAGACCTCTTAAAAAGCCGTATTAACATGTTCTGAATATACATCTTCTGTAATGGCAGTGACTATATGGGCTTCAAGAGTTCCCACGTGGGCCAAACCACACACAGCATCCTCCCATACGTTATCAGTAATCACAGTCAATGGAGGGTAAACCCACAAAAACACAAAGCGTTTCATTTGTGAAGGAAAGTTCATCTGCTTTTAAAGGCTGAAACATCTTTGGGACATACTTAAAATACCTTCAACAACAGACTATTTTGACAATAAAAACCGACTGCATAAAATTAAAAATCTTAATTGATTTTTGTTTTGTTTGTTTGTTTTTGTGTGTGATTATTCACGAACTGGATGTGTACGTATCATCACAGCTCCGTTTGACATCTGCCACCTTAATTACATGCAGGTTGAACATTTTGTTGTGCTCCCATCGTTCACAGTCTACTAATTACTGAAGCCGTTTATTTTACGAGGTGATATAATTTAATAAGTTCCTTGATACAGCAACGCCTTTTATGTGAGAAACCTCTACTACCTGCCCCAAGTGTTAGACCACCAGTAGGAACGCCGCCACTTAAGAGTGTGTGTGTGTGTGTGTGTGTGTGTGTGTGTGTGTGTGTGTGTGTGTGTGTGTGTGTGTGAGTGAGATAGCGAGAGAGAGAGAGGCTGATATGAAATGCCTAAGTTTGTTGGACAATCTGACAAACAAACATCTTCAGGATTGGAAATAAGAGACAGACACATCGCACAATTTCACACTTAACTTGGCAAAACACATGGCTAAAATACCGTCTGCACAGAAAGGCCTATGTGCTTCCCCCCCTGCATCATCACGTGTTTTTGAAGAGATCCTTCCAGCCTCCATCCTACATTTATATTTCAAGGATTAGACGGGCACCGCACTGGCTCCAGTGTTTTCTGAGGGGTGAAACACTAAACCAATCCATTAGTAAATGAGTTCTCTGCGACACTGGTTCTTGGTGGTGCAGTTGTTGGTTTGAGCCATATAGATCAAATTTCTTTATCTGCACCAGAGTCTGAAACTAAACTCCTGCTTCAATATGTTAAGGAACAAGAGTTGACCTGGAAAATAATATTTAACTTAAACAAATTCACACAAAACGTTTTGAGAAGATGACCCCCTTCCAAAAGGATTTTTTTTACCATAAAGATAAAATGCTTTCAACGTTGTTTTTTTTGTGGCGACAGACAGCTGAAAAAACAGATCTGTTCAGAACAGCTCCACTCTGTAATATCATTATGTGAAATTTACATTTAACATGCAAGAATTTGTGGACAAGTAAGGTTGAGATGAAACAAATAAAATAAAAAATACATCTTAATATTGGGAATAGGCCTATATAGCCTATGTGTATTTGATAAGACTACTAAAAAAATTAAAAATGCAATTCTAGCAGAATAGGAGGTTAAAGACGTCCGGTCCGACCACGGGATTATTATTTTAGGTTGAAAATGATCATTGTTTGTTATGTGTAGTGTAAAATTTAAAAAAACTGCAGTGAAAACTATATCATATGTCCACTTTTTGGTATGATTTACTATTTTACTATGTTTTGTACTTGTTTTACTATTTATTGGAGCTAAAGAGCCCATTTCCTCCAGAATGGACGGCATCTCACCATCCTGAGTGTGACTACAGGAAATAGCCTATCACATTATTGTTTAAACACATATTGAGCCACAGTTATCTGACAATACCTGAGAGTTCTGTGAGTTAATTAAACTGTTTTAGCAACATTTTAGCCTGCAGGAACACCAGACACAGATCATTTTATAATAATGAATAAATAAGTCAGTTCTTGGAGTTTTGCAAAGATATGTTACAATTGTGTTGTAAAACCAGCTGGATTTTCTTGTCTTTTTTAGGCAGCTCTGGCTCAACAAGGTAGCCTCTGCCACATTGCTCAAGATTAAAACGGCACATCTTCTAATGTGAACGTTGAACTGCATTATCTCCAGTGGACACAGAGGCTCTCAGGCCACTTTAGCGCCGGGTCTATAGGGCTGCACTCGGGCTGTGTGTAAAACCTCAGTGCTTCAGTAAATGAGCTGTCTGATGAGCGGCTCTCGGGTTTCTCTAATATCTCTACCACATTGCGCCGCGCCTCCTCCTTTAACCCGAGCAGCCCGGGGGGCGAGATTATTTCAAGATGTGGACTCTCCGCCTCCGCCTCTGCCGCGGCCAGCTCTTATACCCTGACGAGTAATGCAATACTTTGGTAGGTTACCACTCGTTACTCCTTTCTAAGTGGGACTTACAGACAGCACGGATTTCTTACTTTCGTTACAGCCCCTTTCTCTCTCTGTTGCCTCCATGAACCGCAATAACTCAGGCAGGGCTCTCCTGGAAGCTCAGGGCTGCTAAATATCGTGGATGTTCCAAGTTTTAGTCATTGCTTTACCGGAAAAACTCAAATGAGTCAGACTGTTTTTTACCCCGAGCAAAACAACCCTTTCTTGACATTTCTCATTAAACTGTGTAAAATGTCTGCTATAGCCAAGTGAAATCGGGGGTGTGTGGGCTCTTGATAGTTGAATGATCCCACCTCGTGATTGCAATTTGGAGGTGAAAACGACAAATTAATTAGAGCAATAGCTGCATCCCAACTTACATTGCCACCGTGCATTATGGGAAAACAAATGAAACGTAACTGCGGCCCTCCGGTCCCGTGGGAGAAAACGCGAGAAAGTAAAAAGGCTCAACTCGAAGCACTTCATAAAAATGTCATCGTCAAAAAAGCCCGTGTTTCCTATTGGAGGCTTCATTTTTTAGAAAATACGGAGGAAAATGAAACGACCACTGGCTCACTGAACAGATGGTTTTCACTCCATCTAAATCCAAAGTGCTATTTCAGCTGTATCGACTGGGAACAAAGCCGATACTGTTTAAATTAAGTGAAAAATGTCAGATTTAGTACCCAGGGTTTTTTTGGTAACAGTCAAGGGTCCCTTCTTAGTGAAAAAACAAACAAACAAACAAAATAATTTATGTATTTATTAAGGACATCAACAAAAACAAGATCAACTGATCGTCTCAACTTATTAAAGCCAAGCCCGTTTTTCAAACACACCCATGGAAAATAATTTTATTGTCTTTATTTATTTTCTTACAGACTTATTACAACACCAATATCACAAAAATACTGCAACTGGCTATTCACATTTGACTAAATGTAAATTTGTGGACAACTTAATTAATCTAATAAATATTTTGTCATTGGTTTTCTGTTACCGGTTAATTTAAGGTGTCTTAAATGTATCTTTAATTAGGAGTTAAAGCAGTTTATTCTGTGAGGTGGGAAAAAAGCAGTGAACAAAAAAGGCAGCTCCTTCTCTCAAAACAAAACACAACTGTTGACATGAGTGAGTTAAATGAAATTGGAGCTGCAATTATCAGCTTAACAGAGTTTCCTGTCATGTTGGAAAATTAGACCTGGTACAAGTGCGCTGGGGTTAGCCCCCCATCAAAATCATTACGCATTTCCTCAGAGGACCACCTCCACAAATATGCAATTACTGACAGGCTTTTACAGTGCTTTGCTCTGTAAACACGCCCCGGGCTTATAGATGAGGACATTTGTTTTAGGGAAATTCTTTTCTTTTTTTACTGCAGTAAGTAAACAAACACAATGCAAGCAGACAAACACATAAAAAAACAAAGGGAGCGATTTTTTAAATCGTGGGTGTGCTGCTACCATGTGTGCCTGATGGCAGGGAGGGGGCGCCATGACAATGCTCTCATGCAATTCACAGTGTGGCTTCTTAGAGGATGAATTGGTGCGTGCGCTTTGGCAAATGATGAAGTTTGAGAAGGCAGATAGTTGAGCAGCAGCAGGTGTGTGTGTGATCTTCACTCAGCCCCTGTTGCTGGTTTCTCTATTTGGGAAATACCGTTATGGCCACTGTGGTATGGCCATGATGCTGCCTCCCAGCTGCCTGTGTGTGTGTGTGTGTGTGTGTGTGTGTGTGTGCCCCTCTCAGACACACACATGCACACTTAAAACCGTCCTTATAACTTTTCTGTCCTTGTAGTCCAGAACAAACCAGTGAATCATGCTGGTTGCATCTTCCCTTTCCCACACTGGATGATGAAGTGGACATGTGCACATACCATCTACCCTGCCAAGAAACAACTCAATTATTTTAAATGGTAAGAGAAAAATCTACAAGGGGTTTGAAGATATTTATTTCCCTTCTAGTTCATAAACACCACCTACTTTCCACAAGCATGGGAAAGCCAGTAGTAGATTTAGTTTCTGCCAGGAGGCAGAACTCGTTGGCCAGTAGTGGTGGGTCTGTGTGAGCAGGCTGGTACCCGCTGACCCCTGCCCTCTCATTAGTGGGACGTGGAGCTGTGGAGTACCGTGCTCCCCAGGTCATGTTACATATGGCTTGCAGTCTGCTGCGCCGCATTAAATGTCAGCTTTGAAACCATCTGAAAGATCAGAGGTCACTGTTTTTAATAAGGCCCCAGTTTTAGGGGAGTTCCCTCGTTTTTACTGCACACCCAAGTATGTTTTACATTGCACGTTTGAAATTGTGGACAAAAATGATCCCCTAATATTTAGATTTGAGGATGTCCTGATTTTCACATGTAAAGGAGGCAGTGAACTTCTAAAATCCAGCAACTACCTGCCCCCATTCCCCATGAAAACACGTCTTCTCTGAGGGAACAATTGTGCTTCTTTCCTTTCTAATTTATAGGCACAATACAAAGGTGGAATTTGGAGTTTTCTGTGGCCCCCTCCCCGTGAGATCCACAGACCACAAGGCTCCTACTGCGAATGGGATATTGTTCTGGGTTCCAACAAAGCTGTTTTCACCCTCTTCAATATTACAGGAGGAGTTACCTGATACCTAACAATCAGCTAATCCACTGCCCATGGCGACGAGGTCACCTGTGCACAGGTAACTTTATCCCGGTTGCCTGCCTCTCCCTCCCTTTCTCGCTAGTATCTCCCATTTTTTTCTTCTCTCTCTCTGTGCCTCAACAGTGAGCACAGACAAACAGCCTCTGTTTATTTAGGTCATCAGTTAGATCATATATAACTCCTCCAGTTAGGATCCGCCGAGAGGACAACTCCTATGATCCACCACGGACAAGCTGTGAATAAAATAAAATCCCCTGCTGTTCAGACATTTGTCAAACTTCGTCTCCATCTTATCTCTCTTTGCTGGTTTGGTCGGGTGCCCACTGAGGGAACAAGGATTGGGTGGAAAGTCATGAATTTAAGGAAATTCCCCTCAAGCCAGAAGAGGAGTTTAGGCTCTTTGCTGGATAGAGACCCAGTGTCTGTGAGTGACAGCCCCTCAGATTCATTCTTCCACATGTTGAAGTTTGGGGGGGGTTGTTCAGCCTTTCGCTCAGGGGAAAAGGCCGTTGGATTGGACTGAGCTGTGGGGAGCTGCAGACCCCCCACCCAAAAGGAGCTTTACCTCTGGAAATCTCATTGCTGTTTATTTGAATTACAGGGGCTGAGATGAGAAAAGGAGGGCTAATGAACTCCAGGTTGTCAGGCATGTGCAAACGATCACTACAGGTTTGCACAGAGCAGCACCATGCTTGCCCCCCCTCCCAATCCTCACAGTTTGGCTGCTTGGGACTCTTCAATGTTGAGAAGACATATGCTTTTTGTCTGGCATAAACTTACATTCATAACAGACATACTGTGTCCTTAAAATATTTAAAACCCTCAGAGATCATTCCTCAATTTTATCAGTCATCTTGAGGCTAAATTAGTTAGAAAGAATTTCTAAAAAAAAAAATCTGTTTTATGTTTTTATAAATATAAACTTTTATTGCAGTATGGAGAATTAGAAAAATACATTCACATAATTTCAGATAACAAACATATAATTCAAACTAAGATAAAAAAACAACAACAAATGACCATCAGTTTTACTATTTGCCCACAACTCATTTTTGGTATATGAAATTAAAGCACTGAGAATACTTCTACTGAAATGTCCATTCAAATTAATGGGATTATGTCATAAATCCTGACAAAGAAAAGTACTACTTGTCCACTTGTATGAAGACATGTGATGCACTGAGTGATGTGCATGGTGTGAGTTGGCTGCGAGGCTGAAATGTGCTATTATGGTCATGTATGACAGCGAGGAATTAGGTTCCTGTTGTGAAAATCACCCCCGACACACTTGACAAATGGGCTCCACATTCCCTGGTCTTTCTCTGAACTGAGAAGTGCCAGTACCAGCGGCGGTGGTGGCGGTAAATCTCTGAAGCTGCAATGTCACTGCCTGCACACCAACGCAAGAGCTACGACTGCGCTTCAGTATTCACAAAACAAAAGCAAAAGGCACTAGTGTCCAAAATATTATGACGCCATGCAAAGAGAAATTATTACAATCCCTTTATAGAAAAATATCATTCATGATTACTGACATTTGGAGAGACACGTCAAAATGAAATAGGATATAGTATAGCATAGTCACATCTAGTTAACATACTATGACTTGCAGGATTATAAACAACATATGATGAACAACAAGTGAACCCGACAGCGTGATCTTTTGAACATCATTCAGGTCTTGGACTCAGGTCAATGATGAGGCTTGAAATATGAATCATTACTGAAATCATGTGCATTTGTTGAGGTGTTGTCATACATGACAAACCCTCCAACATGAAGGCTGTTTGAAAAGTCTGCATTGTAATGTCATTATGGTAGTGCAAATGCCAAAACAGATCAATGCCATTGTGTTTGTAAGTAGCAGAAAGGCACATTCGTCTTAACTCTAGTTCCTGTCCCCAGCACTCCTAGTTCGTTTGGTATGTAATAAAGCACAAAAGCAGTGACTTGAGAGGCATTCAGAGGATTTAAGGTGATAACTGAAGGACACTTTTTCCTATCTCAGCAGCTTTGTGTGTTTAATCGCTTATTCTTTGTATGTGTGCACAGTCCTTTTGTAAAGCTGTCGCTCTTTAACTGACCATTTTCACAGAGGCTCTCTCCCCTCTTCCCCCTATTGAATGACCTTTTTGGTTTGACCCAGATGACGCATTTAGTTTGGAGGAACATCCCGGTCACATGACTCGAGGCATTCCAGCACCTGCTTCTGTGGATCAAATCCACTCAACAGGAAGTAGCAGGTGTTGTCTATAAAAATGCACATTTAAACACGGCTCAAGCGCATACAGCGACTTCTTCTGTGAGCATGTAACAGTCGTAATGTTCCTTCTTACAAATGGGGCTTTTAAAACATGTCAGACTTTTTTTTTTACTTTTATGATAAACTTATCATGCCCACCCACAGGGCTCCTCTCTGACTAGAGTGCATTACAAAAGTCAAATGAACACAAATAATTTAACATTTAAAGGAAATTAATTGTAAAAAAAACAAAAAACAAAAACACACACACACACACACACACACACACACAGAAAAGTAAAAAGATTCACCATATGACTGCTTGGGGCGGACATGAGTGCTTCTGTCAGGAGAGAGGTTTGAGGTTAAAGGTCAGCCATGTCCTCCTCCATCTGCACTGTCTGTAGTTTAGCTAGCTCCTTCCCCTCCACGGACTCCATCTCCCCACACATCACCCGCACCATCTCGTTCACGCCTCTTGAGGCTGAGCCGTCCACTTTGTTCTCTGAAAGGTTCATGTAGTTGGTGTTCATACCGGAGCCCATCAGGTGTGAGGACCCGTGGACCTCATGGCCCCCGAGATACTCTGTGGGCTGGAGGTGGTGGCTGCTGGGGTCCGTCTGGGCCATCAATGGCGTGCTGACGGTGAGGGTGGTGTAGACCTCTGGTTCGGGGCTGGACGAGCTGACGACCTCAGTAGTGGAGGCGGGACCTTGGCTGGAAGGAACCTCTTCTGAGTTGGGGGTAGTGTAGCTGAGCTGGCCGCTGGAGTCCAGGTGGAGCCCATGGTGGTACGAGGTGTAGACGCCTCCCTCCAGAGGCTCCTTCTTGATGGACGGCTGGCTGACATTGCTCATGTTGTAGAGGACTGTGCTGTGGTGCAGGGATGTCATGGTCAGCTTGTCCTGCTGCTGGAACGAGTCGTCACTGGAGGAACTCACTGCTACATTGTTCAGAGGCATGGTACCTGTAGTAACATAACAATGCATCAATACTGTATTTCTACCTCTATCAGTTTTACTACAGTAGATTTCATTCCCACTGCTGGATCCTCTTCTCATTCCCCACAGTTTCTCTTACAGCAGGCCTTGGCCCCAAAATTGCTGCTGTGTGTCTCACACACTTTGTGCTCTTTAAGACCGACCGTGCAGTGCCCCAGAGAACAAGTGTAAAAGCCTGCCAGGACTCAACAGCAAGCTGCAATTTTCAGTTTTTCCTTATTATTCACTCTGCTGTAGATTCTCTGCTTTATGTCAAAGTAAGTGCTGTAATGGCTTACTCCCTGTTAGTGCGTTTCATGGCCTCAGATTGTCTGAAACATATTTCTCCTCCTCCCTGCTCTGCAGATCAAGAATGCAGTGATGATGAGTGATGGTGACTTCAGAACTTGTTTTTATTCATCTCTGGGGTTTTCAAAGGACCACCTCTTCTGTGTGTGTGTGTGTGTGTGTGTGTGGCCCTTCCCTGCTTCCTTCTCCTGCTCTGTGTTATGTTTAGTATCATATCTATGGCCCAAACACACACCAGCCATGAATAAAGCAGGTCAGATATAGTGGGTGGAAGTAGTAGAGAGACCTGTTGACAAACCACCACGGACTTGCAGCATTGCACTGGAACATTTAAGGTGGGCAGAGGGCACCAGTGATTGGTTACCAGTATAGAAGATATAAGTAGATGACATCTTTATTTTTATATAAGAGTCGAGTACATAATGCCTGGATTTTGATTATTCTATTACAGTGATAGGCCATATATTTGTCTGTTTCTGGTCTTTATGCTCCATTACATAACATAATTACAGCAAAGTGATTAACTTTAAAGAATTTACTTGACTGCTTAAAAAGGGTATAATGAACAGTGAATGCCTCTAAATCATTAACCATTATATCCCCATTACTAGCCAATATCCCCTACGCCCAATTAATTCTGTAAGTTCAATTAGTCATAATCAAATTAAATTGTCACATTATTAATAACTTAATATTTTGTCGTTGTTGCCCATTTCTGCCTCAGTATCTAAATATAACTGCCAAGCATACATACATAACAAGGTTTTTACAACCAAACAAGTTTAAATTAAGTTTCAATAATTGTTTCCTGAACCCACCTTGTTGTGTGATTGTTGAGGAAGATGAGGCAGAAGAGAGCTGCAGTGGAGGAAGACCTACGTCGCTGTTGAGTAATGAGCTGCCATCGCTGTCAGAGACTCCACTTGGTACCTGGACCAGACTGTAACCACCCAGCTGCAGCGCACCTGATGAGGAGCTGAACGTGAGCACAGAGGAGCCTCCATTCTGGGCAGCCATGGTGTGAACCCCCTCCAGCTTCACCTCTGCTCCGTTCGCACAGCCTGAGTAGGAGGCGTACTGCAGGGTCGAGTCCTCAGCAGAACTGCCCAGTCCCTTCTCCTGGCCTGTCTGCATCTGCATGTCCACTCCAGAGCCACCGAGCAGCACTCCTCCAGACGACCTCAGAGGGTTAAAGGCCAAGGGCTGAATGCCCAAATTGAGACCATTGAAGAGGATGTTCCCAGGTGTGTGGAGGTAAGACGAGCCACCATTGTGAAACACTGTTGAGGAGTGGTTACTGGCCACTAGACTTCCGTTGTAAAGACCGCCAGCGCTGGATCCAGGGGGCAACTTGATGTCCCCGATCTGTTGGATGACCACCCCACTGTCCAGAGGCCCTGTTTGAATGGGAAGGGTCCCATGGGTGATCACTCCATCTGAGGAGTTAGAGAGGGGCCGGGGAGATAACTCCTCCTGGCCTTTGCTGGACTCATCCTCTGTGCTGTGGTTTCCATCAGATTCACTGTGGAAGAAAAGACAAAAAAATGAATTATTTGTGGTAAGTTACTGTTATAAGCTGACTTTAAGCGACTTTTTGAATTTGTAAAAATAAGATTGGAAAATGTGTATGATCCTGATACATATTAAGTATTTTTCTCCCATGTGTAGCCTACTTTATTGGCAAATAGGACACACACTAAAGCACCAGAACAATATAAAATTAATAATATACAATGTTGTACATTGGCATTTATTTTCTTTCCACCCACATTTGCCCTCACTGAAGAAAGAGCAGGCAGAGTCACGTTTGTTGCTTTGTTATTACACAGCTTCCAAGCGCAGGCCATGTTTGTGAATGTGTAGCCCTCTCTTACCTCATGGAGAGCTGCACTGACAACAACCAACCAACGTCAACAACCGTGCAACCATTTGGCGCAATAAATTCTGGTGTGACAAAATGCCAGCACTGGTGGCGTGACAAAACAAATGGCTTTAAGCATTTAAGCATTTCTCCTTCCCTTAAATAATGTCACTTAAATTCCCATAATTCCCATTTTTTTGTTTACACTATGTCTTAAAAACGATGTAGACGAAGTCAATACAGCTTACTAATAAACTTCTCTTTTTAAAGACTGATTCAAACAGCTGCACCTCCTCCAACACACACACACACACACACACGCACACACACACACACACACACACACACACACACACAC
>JAPMOB010243201.1:0-28735 GCA_029875015.1 Lepomis gibbosus | reverse complement strand
TGTGTGTGTGTGTGTGTGTTTGTGTGTGATGGTTTCAGTATTTTCTAACTATTGATGACAAGTATGAAAATTTAATGTAATGTAAATCTTGTGGAATAAAGCATTTTAGAAGAGAAGAATGGTTTTACAGCTGCTTATACAAGTTTTAACAAGGAACAACCAAGTTGGCTCTGCATTTTCTTTTTTGTGTCTGCTGTGGCCGACATACCGCAGTTGTTACTGGGATTTTGCCTTTCAGAATCAGCATTTATATAATATCAAAGAAATGAAATAATAAAGAGAGACAAGATATGCATATACATGTATAACCCATCAAATCAAGAATCACAATCCAATCAGAAGCTTGCAGAGCTTGCAAATAAATGGGAAAAATCCATGAAAAGGTTAATAAGAAACATTCAGAAATGATTCAAGGTTAAAACAAGGGGACGTGGACTTGGTTGAAGATACTTGAATACTGTGCAGTTTCCTGAATATCTAGGTCTGTGCATTCCTCACTGCACTGGACTGCATGCACTAGAATGCTTTTCTTGTTTTTGGGTGTGCAGACTTTCGAGTGGACCAGTATCTATGCTAGCGTGTTCTTGGTTATAAAAAACACATGGCTGTGGGGTTTGCTGAAAATCCTTTCTCCAGACACATATGAAATCACAATGTTGCTGCATTCATTCTTCTTTTCCCCATCAACCGTAGAGTTGCGGTTCTTCCTGGATCGGCTGTCACAAAGGTCCAGTTTGGACAGGTTTAAGTCTCCTTCAGGTGTTTATGTTCCTTCTCCTGGGCTTGGGCACATGTTGGTACGTCATCAGCTCAGTGGTGCAGGGTCCTGATAAGTCCTTATGCTGCAGTGGGTGGTGAGAGTCAAGTAGGTATTTGACTGTGTGTGTGTGTGTTTCCTGTATACAGAAACTGTATGCAGGCACATAGGAAGTATACAAAAAATCCACATATATACAGAAATATATAATCAGTGGTTTATGCAGAGAAATCATAGTGCGCTCAAAAAGTACAGTATTTTTTACATACTTAGAGTGTTTTAATAAAATACATAATTTCCAGTATGTACAATATGATGTCCAGCAAATACCACAAAGTGTACATATAAACAATTACACAACAACACAAAAAAGATCTTCCTCGCAGTTTTAGGCAGCAAAAACAGTTGTGAAGACATTTACAAAAGCTTTGACAACCACACGAATAATCATTATATGTCTGAACACCTGAGGTGCTGCTTAGTAACAGATGGAGGATGATCCTATTACAAAGCACAGCACGTGAAGAGCCAATTTTTCCACTGCTTGTTTTTACCTGGAAAATTGTTTGGCTATCCCTCGTGGGAAGCCAAATTATTTGATTAATTTACAATAAAAACAACCAATCAACAAGTAAATATTCAAGTCATTTCACAAATATACCTTTCCACCTCAAAGAGATGTAGAGAAAAATAATCCCTTTTCTAAAATACACACAGTAGGCATACAGTATATTATTGAAGCGACAAATGGTGATTGGTTTAGAACTGCTTCATTAATATGATGTTTTGAGAGGAATTTAAAATATTGAGTGTCTGTATCCGCTTCAAGCCCCTGCGGAGTGATTGACATAGTAGGCTATTGATAATTTTGCTTCTCATAAAGGCCAGATTCAAATGTCACGCTTGATTTTCTCAGTCTGTAGAGTAAGAGGAATTCAATCAAACCATCATCCAAAACCCTTCATTTGAGCAACATCTCAACTGTTTGTAGTAAAAAAAAATGGAAAGTGACTTCTGTACAAGATCTGGCCTTTACTGAGAATGAACAGAACATATACAATATGAAATATAACATACTGTATAGTGTACTGTATATAAGAGTCCACAGAAAATAACTTTTAGACCATGTTGTCTGGGATAATTAATTTCTCAGAGTGAATGCGTCATTAGGCTTGTTCATTAATTTCACCACTGAGCACAGAAGGGACACATAGAAAGCTGTGTAAGATGATAACACAGTACAACATATTTTCAAGCAGTTGAGCAAAACATACAATAATCCAAATGTGAGTCTAACAATTGATAAATACAAATATAAAATATACTACAAGACGTGAAATACAATATATAAAAATTTCCTTTATAGTATTGTATTCACAGCTGATATTTATATATGTAAAAATATATATATTTATGTGTGTGTGTATAGCAAGAATGTCCCTTTAGGCAGCTGTAAAGCTGCTTTGTATTCACACCTTCTTTTCCTGTAATATTCCAGTTTAAATTAGTGAGCATCTCACTACAGTATTTACACATACACACACATACACACACATACACACACACACACACACACAGCATCACACGCTCGTTCTTCGCCGGCTGTGGTTGCAGGTGTCTGTCAATGATAATACACTTGCAGGCCTTTAATCACTCGCTGCCCCATTGGTTTGTACCATTCACCAGCCATCATTTTCAAAGATATCAGCTGCTGTTCTCTCCGTGGTGACAGTAAGGGGCGGTTATATACCAGAAACAGTCGTCAGTGACATCATCCAGCATCTGAAGGAATGATGAAGAGACACATGCTACCTCGATAACCTGGAAGGTCTCTTGGTTGTTTGCCAAGACGTGAGAGTTCCAAATTGGTGTTTTTTTATACACAATGGATTAAATTTAACAGTGAACTAATGTTTATTTGTAAATAAATTCAAATAACTGATAATTTTACTTGCATTGACAGAGATGAGTGACTGACTGCTGAAAATGGTGGTACTGCACGTAGCAGCTCTGCAACAATCTGGATCTGCAACACATCTGGAACCAATTTCAAATCATTGTCCCTGTAGAGTATCTGTGTATCAGGTGAGCGAACAGTGTTTTTTAAAAGGCCTGACATGCCTTAGAATGACAACATGCTGATGTTTAGCAGGTGTAATGTTTACCTTTTCAGTTTAGTGTGCAAGCATGCTAACATATACTAATTTGCACTAAACATAAAGTACAGCTGAGGGTTTTGCAGGTATTTGGTGATAAACTAAAAAATGAAATATTGGACAAATTAAAACTGCTGGTGGCGCTAGAGGAAAAGTTTAGGGATCACCAACATCAGTGGGTCTCATCCTTTGAAGACCATAAATGTCTGTACAACATTTCATGGCAACCCATCCAATAGTTGATAGACAGACCCACGCTGACATCTTTAGAGCCTCGCCATTACTTTAGCTAACCAATGGTTTGTATTTGATCCAGTGCACAAGACTCCAATTGAAACCAAAATGTTTTGATGGTCAATATCAGAAGTGGAACCAACAGGCAAACATGCATACTGGAATAACTACTCATCCCAAATGGACTGATAACGCAAACAGACACACTCAAACATTTAAAAATGACCACAGAATGTACCTTTAAAGTTTGTCTTAGTGTTGTCCCACTACTTGAAGACACTACTGAACAAACAGACACAGTGCTGTCTGGAAAGGTGGAGCAATAAACAGCTCCCATATGTGTTCCCCCACTGAAACTAATGAATTGAAAGTAATTTAATGGAGCAGTGCACAGAACAGACAGGAATAGCTGAAGGTATATTTTCTGAATACAATGAGTAAGAACAGTGGTGAATATCTTGTTTATAGATATAAATATGAATATCTGATGTGTTGATCTGTTGTGTTGTGTTTAATGATACTTTGCATCCTGATTTAACATTGTTGATTGAAACTGAGCTCAATTATAGGAACATAAAGCTTCAACAGGGTGCACATTGATATGCAGTTTTTCAATTGTACATTTAAATCCAAATTCAGTTTGGTCTTGCTATTCAGATTAACTGTGTCCCAGTACTTTAGGACACTTTAGCCTAATACATTGTTTGTCACGTCGTAGTTTATCTTTGTAAGTGCTGCAATGCACACTTTGTAGCACATCAGGAAAGTCATGTCGGCAGAACTGATGTAAGAGCATAACCACAGTTGAGTGCTTTGTCATGCAGTATAATTTTATTACAAAAAGGTTTTATACAAATTTAACTGCATAATGGCAATGAACACTTTCATTTATTATACCGAACACTTTGCCTCTTGCCCTCTATGACATCAGTGACAGTAAATGACTCAGCATGTATCATTCAGCAAAACAAACGGAGGGTAACATTCATTTCAGCACCATTCTTTTCAAGAATGTTGACCATGAACCCATATATAATATAATAATATCACCATCAAGTATTGTCGTAATAAATACACATAAATACACAAAGCAAAAATAAAAACAATAGCAATTCCACCAAACACAAAAAGACACTTCATTAAGATTTATTTAGCAACAGCCTGAATGAGTGAAAAAAAAGATGGGAAAACATTTTTCAAAAGAAAACAAAGTCAAATTGGAATCTGTCCTATCATTATATCACTGCGAATATGTATCTTATTTTGCATTCATTTTTTATGTTCATGTCTTTGGATTTAAGACATTTCTTCTAATCAGAGGGAACCACCAGGTGCATCTCTTGTTTTTACTAAAATCATTTTTAAAACGCTTGCAGTCAAATGATACATTTGTCACATTAGGATCCTGTCGGAATCAGTTATTAAAACAAAAATCTTCCACATTGTTGAGTTTAATCGTCTGCAGCTCCTGGCTGTCCAGTAGCCTGTAGCTGAAAGACACTCGGTTCACAAACTTCCCGCTAGAGACCATCCTCACCACTGTGTTATCACAGCCGATCTTCAAGTGGGCTGAAGGAGAAAGGAGAGAAAAACATTAAGTCTTTAGTTCAGCCGGCAGGGTTTGATGATGTGGAAGGAACAGGATTAGTGTGTACTCACTTGGTCCAGTGAAGGAGATACAGAGGTCTGTGATGGGCAGCAGCTTCGAAGTGTCGATGCCACTTCCTCCCAGCAGCTGCACAAAATCTCCTGATTCTGCACAACCAGGCATGGACCTCTGTGGGAATCAACACATGACTTTGCAACGTGTGACATCAACATCAACAGGATTCAGTGGAGCGACATTCACTTTATCACAGTCTATTGACTGAGTAGGATATGCCAGTATCTGTTAAAATACTGGTGAGCACAGTGAAAAAGTAAGACCTAGTAATGAAACAATGAAAATTCTGTCAATAAGAGTATGTTTTACGTATTATAGAAGATCACAGTGATAAATGTGTCCCAAAGAGTAGAGCTACAATGCAGCTGTTTTCCGTGTGTGAATCCTGTAAGATATAATTTTCTCCATCTTTGTTTTAACTTTTACAGTGCTCTTCTATTCAAATATGACTGTGCTCTCCAGTGAGTAACATGGTTGGCCATTTGTTCAAAAAGTCAGGCAATGCTTATGTTCAGGAGCAAATTACTAAGTAGCTTGATGACCTTGGAAGATTTTAAAAAGAGTTACAGAGGAGCCAGATTGCTGAGTGGTTTAGTATGTTAATTTGAAACTGAAAATATGTCTTCTGATATTTTTCTTATCTTAACCTTGCCAAAATCTCTAACCTGCATTTACTGATTTTTTTTGCCCATGCGTAAACAAGCTGCAAACACAAAACTAACTGATTATTGCCTTTATGTTAATGTGTGGCGAATGTTTGCTTATTTATACATCCAGCTGATACAGAGCGACATTATCATTCATTAGGTGTTCCTTGCAGCCTGAAGTCTAATATTCACTCTTCTTTTAGCTCTGTTTTGCTCTCCACCAACTCGTGAAGGAAATATCTGGCTATTTAGCTGCTGAATGCTCCACTATGTTCACTAACTCGTCTCTTACTGTGTCTATCTGTCATTTGGTGCTGGGCAGGAAGTGTAACTTGGGTTTTACAACTTTTTTATGCCTAGAGTGGCTGGAAACAAGGCTGGTGAAAGAACCATAACAGTAAAACTGTTGGACATAAACCAAAAACAACAGGCTAAAAGAAGAAGCTAACATGTTCTGTAGAGTTGAGGGGAACTGCAGAGTTTGGTGACACTTCTCAGTGACTTCTTTACTATTAGCCATTATCCTTTGATCCATTGTTAATATAAAATATTAATTTTAGACCTGTTTCGTCACACTAGCATGAGGACTTACTGTTCTGTTTACTTGTGTACTGAAACGCTAACAGAATACAACTGTTTTTACAAAAGGAACGTGTGTGTCAATCATAATATCAGCAAGCGGGTGTAAGCTGAAGGTAAGGCACATAACTCTGACAGTATTCTGTCAAATAACGTCACGTGTAATTAAGGTAGCATAACTGTACTTACCATTAAGATTTTAAAGGATCAGTTCACTTAAATTAAAGTGGGGGAGTGTTTTTGAAAGTACATCTTGTTATTGTGTTTTCCTAATGTAATTTTTGTAACCTTAGCAAATTTCAATTAATTTCCATTATACTGGAATAGTGGCAAAACATTGAGAAACAATGTTTTGAGGCTAAGAATCCTGAGCTCTGAGGTAATATTTTTGAAGACTGTATATAAATCAGTATTTTTTGCATTTGTTCACCTTGGGGAAGTTGTTGAAGTGTCCCAGGCTAAACTCAGAGACGTCGATCGCCACTGGATATATGATGGAGAAGCTGCAGTTCCTGTGCTGCTGTGGAATCACCATTGTGTAACTGCCCTCTGGTGACTGGGAGATGACATTACAGGCTGCAAGGAGACAAGAAACGGTAAAAGGAGGGACGTTATAAAGACTTCCTTGATATATTCTTAAATGGAAGCAGGTGGAAATAGACAGAAGCACAAGCACACAAACAGATCATTGCAAAGTAGTGACAAAGAACAAACAAATGTAATTGTGATTTAATAATAAGACCCAGCTGTCTGGTGTTATGAAAGCAAATGAAGTGGTGAATTTTAAAACTGAGGAAATTCATGCAGATATTGAAAAATAATTGTACAGGTTTTGCTTCTTTTTTTACTTGTCATTTGCCATGTGATCCTGGTCCTGATCCAGAAATAAATTGATGGCAAACTGTCCGCTGTTGGTGCAATTGATGACTAGCCCCCCCTGCCAGGCTAGTTTCATCACCACAGACTCACACATGAATCACTGCATAAATAGACCGAATCTACTTACGTAAAGGATTGATGTGTTTTCTGACTATCAGGGTAAAGCTGCTGCCAGCGTTGTGAATGCGGAAGAAGATCATGGCCACATTCTGAGAAGAGCGCACGCTTCTCCTCATTGATCCAGAGTCACAGTAATCCACATAGCGCTCGTACAGAGGTAGAGGGTGATCCTGGGAGCTGGGGAACTTTTCTCCTTTCATCACCCAGCCGTCAAACACCTTCATGGGACACATTAACACGGAGAAGGATTTCAGATTCAATAAAGTTTAATTGTACAGGCTTTGAATTTTGGTTGATCTTCCTCTGTGGGAAACACACTGAAGTTAGTGCAAAAGGTTCAGACCATCATGATATGTTTAGTATGTAGAGAGAATCAGTGTGCAACCACGGAGAAGGTGCTTAGAGGGCACGTCACCTAAAGTAAGTAGGTTATGTTAAAGGAGCTTTTTGTCTAATCAGGAAGGTTTTCTAAGCTTAGGCAAGCAAGTGACTGACCCCAGTTCAAAATGAAGCAGTATCAAGCAAAGCCTGTAGTACAAAAACAAAGGCGTAGTCCATATTGAATATACAGGATTAAATAATAGTCCTAAGTAGCTGTTGTTACATTTTACAGCTAAAATTCTTTACATAAATAATTTTAAGGTTACATTTTAGCTCCACTTCCAGGATGTAGATGCTGTTTCACAGCTGGTGGAGTTTTTTTTAACAAGTAGGCCTACAAGGAGGAAAATCATTATTTGTGGTAGAAGTTTACCGTGATGAAGTCCCCTCCGCTGCAGTTGATGTCAACGTTGTCATAATCCACACTGATCACTTCATTGGGCTCTGCCATGAAGAAAGCAGCACAGCTAAGCTGAGGACGCTCTGCGGTGAAGGTAAACTTACCCTCCACTGCAACCATGTCCAGACAACCTGAGAGACAATCACACGAACAGGTATTTTTACAATTAGAATAGGTATGCATTTCATAAACCAAACCACAAGAAAATAGAATGCATTTTGATTTTATTTCATTAATTACCATTATTTGTCCCTTGTCTGTTTATACTGTATCACTTATTGTACTTCTTTATTCAAATGAATATTACATTTTGTACCAATAAAACAAATTGAAACTTTAAAACTAAAATATATACAGACTGATCTGTCTATATATATCTAAAATAAATAATTTGCCTTGTTAAAAGTCGACAATTTATGATTTTGTAATAAAGACAATGTATGTGAGAGAAAAATAAATGAATATTTGTCTTTTTAATCTCTGTCTCATACACCTATAGATGCTGCACAACCTGTTAATTAGCCTCCGTATTTTTGCAAGACATATGCTTGATATCAAATGACTCACGTAAAGGTCGGTGATACATTAATTCCTCGGTTGTTTCTCTCTTGAGTTCAGAGGTGAAAAATGAATATAAATCATCTTTTGAGATCTCGTTGTTCTGCAGAAGAAGAAGACAAAATGTGTGTACAAAGTTTAACGTGAACTTATGTGTGAATCTTTTCAGAAGAGAATAACAACAACACTTAAGTATATCCTGACACTTACCTCAATGTATCTGGAGTCTCCCTTGAGGACAGACAGACACAACACCAGAAAGAAGAGCTGCTCTCGAAAAGTGCGCTCCATAACGCGCATCTCTGTCTGCAAGGCGCACCTGAGCGGAGAAAGTCTGATCTGCTCTGCGAGCACCGCTGCGTTTTATAGGACCAGGTTCTGAAACGACCAAGTGACATGGTCGCGGTCACCCACCGTAGACCCCCCTCTCCTCCACTCCCCTACTCTCCCTCCCATACCCAACCAATTACGTGGTTGTGACGAGAGCAAGGATGGACACGTTGAGAGAGAGAGAGAGAGAGAGAGATGGACAGCTGATACCAAAAGAAGCTCAAACAGCAAACACCAGACATCATCTTTCCTCAAATTGTGTCAGGTAGCTGCAGTTCTTCCATGGAGCTGATCATTAAAAAGCTGATCCATGATGTAGGTTAAACTTATTTTAATGTCACACTATTTTGATGTTGATGTTGCCAGTTTTTCTGTCTTCTGCTGTAAAACAGATTATTGACTGAATCCAGTGTAGTAATATCATTTGTACATTTGTTTGTTTATAAGATAACTTTACAGGGTGCCTTTAAGAGATGGGATGTGAGGATGTGTGGAGTTAAATCTAAAACTGGATGGCTTTGGCTCAGGAGGTAGAGTGAGTTGCTGAGAAGGTAGTGTTGTAGTCAAGACCAGAGTTTATCGAGACCGAGACAAGACCAAGACTTTTATGGGCTGAGAGCAGTCGAGACCAAGACCGAGGGGGGGCGAGACTGAGTCACGACCAAGACCAGTTCGTGCATGGCACACAATAAAAGGTGGAATGAGATCATAGGTACTTCTCAAAATGATCTGAGAGATCCACTTTCCCATTAAAACACCCACATACAAACATTAAGAGCTGAAATGAATGTAAGCATTACGGGGAGGGGTGACAGTCAGGAACAAAACATGTTTAACTAGGATTATTGGTTGCTTTTGAAGCAATAAGTTTTACTTCAAATCAATGTTAGGATGTTAACAAATCAGACAACTAAAAAGCAATTTACTGACATTCCCAAGGTTATAGTCTTGACTGGTCAAAGGAGGTCGAGTCCAGGATGAGACCAAGACCGGTCTTGAGTACTACGACACTATCAGAAGGTCAGTGGTTCAATCACCAGCTCCATACCCTTGGACAAAATACTGGAGTTCTTTGTCATTAGTGCATGAATGTGTGTAGACATGTGCAGATGTGACACCTTGCATGGCAGCTGCCATCAGTGTGCGAATGGAGAAGACTGTGACATGCCTTCAGTGCTGGGAAGACGTGTCATACAAGTAGACTATTTACCTTGAAACTCTAAAAAGATAAAATGCATTTTTCTGTGAAACTGATTTCCTCCTTCTGTGTGAGTTTGGGTTTTCACATCTATGGCATTCCCTTGTACCTGTTCAACTGTTCGGTGGGAAGTTTGTATCCACAGCGGCGTCTAACTCATGTAGCAACCTGCTGTGATTCATACAGCATACACTTTACACCCGAAGTACATTCACTAAGCTGCTTTCACGCCTGCCTTGTGTGACGCGGTCCTAACACACCCCGGAGCCTTCAGAGCTGTATTCTGGCTCATTTTGGGGAGGGTGAGAAAACTCCAGTAAAATCTGGGTGAATGGCAAACAAACAGGACCCTATGTTTTTGTATCACGGAAAGGTTCATTTGAAATGTGAATGACAAACGATACCAAAATACCAAACAAACCACATGCCAAATTGTACACATAATCAGTCGTTGATTATGAACTGGACGAAACAAAGGGTAATTTCTCTCTTCACACAAAGTGGATATTGTGAATGGGTTTCTGCACATCTGGCTTTTCTTGCGGCATCTGTAAAGCATAATGTGCTTGTTTATGGACATGAAAAAAAAATCAGTTCAATTAAATGAAATAACATTGAAATACATGATTGTTGAAAAGTTTCAAGTTACATTCACAGAATTTATTGAGAGTCAAGGACACAGAGTACTCAGCACTCATCTTCCACCTGTATGAGCGCAGTCTCTGCGGACTGCAGGTGCCTCAGGCTGTTGAAAAGGTCAGTCTACTAAAATACAGAAACTGCACCTCGTGGTAATCCACACTGTTGGTTGTAAGTGGTATGAAGCAACATGTTTGTGTCTCCAAGATAAGAAATATATGTGCACTTGACGAGTCAGCCTGGATAATCCATGAAAAATATTTTCAAACACCTTGAAGGCAAATGGAAATGCAGAGACAACCTTGAAACAATAAAAGTTTTAAATTGGTACAAAAATTTAAAATTCTCATGGCTCCTTCATCTGCTTGCAGCTCATAATAGAAAGATTATGTCAGTTGTAAAAACCTCTTTTTCTCATCCTATTTTTCCCCAAAGCACCGCTGTAAAATTCAAAAACCAATTTTCTTCCTCATATTGATGCTGGATAGTGCAACTGACTAGAGAGGCAACGTCCTGCTCCTTTTCCAGGTGACATGACCACTTTTTCACCTAACCTTAAATAAAGTAAATCCTGAAAGTTAGATCGGGCAGCCAACCTTGTATCCAGTACACCTAATCACGGCATTGTACTTAAACCATCAGTGCTCAGCTCACTCTTTTTCTACACTTGCACTGGTGCTGTCACCGCCAGAGCCAAAAATCAACATTGGATATATTTTGCATTCACATAGCCTAATCTATGTCATGTGAGCTGACTATTATGGTTATGGTTAGGGAAAGGTGGCAGTTCTGGCAGCTAAATTACAAAACACCTAATGTGAGGGAAACATTGTGGGTATGATTCATAAAAACAGATGTGATCAAGGATGTCACTTTGTGGTGAAAAGTGGTGGGGGCATAGGGGCTCAGATTACGGGCGTGAAGAGACACAGCTCGCGAGACATCACGAAAAGCAATATTAGGTTCACAAGAACGAGACGAAAAGATCCTTAAACAGTGTTCTAATGATATCCTCAATGGCAAGATATATAAGGGAGGTCTCCCACCAGAACTTTTGATCTTTAAACACTTCATTTCCTGCATTCTGGTGAAAGTTTCACCAATTTATGGTGGAAATGTTTTTATTGTAAAAGGAAACACAAAATTCAGGGTGCACCTGACATTTCAAAATATATAAAATATAATAAAATACAATGCAGTGCGGCCCTCAGGCATTCTGTGTTGCTTTCAGATATGTTTCTCCTGTAGATCAACTTTTCTCTTGTAATATCATCCCTGCTGAGGCAACATACATGTAGGCACGATTTAGTTGTTGTTGTAGTTACTGATTGGTGCATGCACATTTTTGGGTCATTTTATTGAAAGTGTTTTAAAGAGTATTTTGTTTTGTTTAAGCTTATGTTACTTTTTTTGGACAATGCACATTTGTTCTTCCATACATTTGTTCTTTGTTCTTCTATATTTTAATTGCATTGCATGTTTTCTTAATGTGCAAATAAACCTTTCTAAAGGCATTTTCATTTGTATTTCAGAACTTTTTTAAAAGAAATTATGTTTTTAAAATTACAAAAATCAGCCATTTCAAAAAGTGGTGGGGACGTGTCCCCAGTGTCCCCAGTGTCCCCACTGTCCCCTGTGTAAATTACATTGTGTGTGGTAAAAAGAGGTAGAGAGCGAGAAAGGAAAAGGAGTTAAAATCCTGCATACTTTCTCAACTCTGCATATCTGGCCACTTGCTGTGTAAGTTTCGGAAAGTTACATAAATTAGTTTCTGAAAGTTACAAAAACTGTCAGGGGTGTGGAGAGAGGAGGGTTCAAACTCCGACAAGCATTTCTGCCAGCGACGTTCTATTAAAAATGAAAGTTTTGACTGAGACAAAGGTTGGCATATTGGTATGTTTTGACAGATTCTTTTGTTTGATCAGTGAACATGATTTCATGCTGTCTGTAAGCTGGAAGATTTTCAAAGCTACCTTTCAAGCCAACAGACAGCAAGTGTTTGACACTAAAAACATAGATTCTTAGTTGAATATTTTTTAGTATTTCTTTTCTGAGGCAACACTTGGATATAAATGGAGTTTGTATACTGACCTTTCTGGCTCCAATGTTGGCCAAATAAAAGTTTAATCTCACATATTTTGCATATCATGTCAAAAGGACAAATATGTTGTGTAAATGTTGTTTCCGAGCGTGGCTTCACAAGATGCAGTTAATAATCAAAGCTGATGACTTACATACAGTGCTACATACTGCAGCCCTCTCAGAGAGACGGACTCGGCTTTGTTGCATTCCACAATTGAGGTGAAAATGCATTCTTTATGGGAATTTAAAATGCAACCAAATTACATCTTCACTTTCAGTTTAATTTATTGTATCAGTCATAGGTGCGTGAGTGTACATCCAATGCATTTATTTGAAATGTTTGTAAACAGTAGAAACCACTTGCCAGGTTAGAGGTGTAATGGGCTCTAGATAGAAAAAGTAAACCTAACAGTTGCTCTGGGTGAAGAGTCAGTTTGTTTATTTTTATTAATGGTATGTCACACATGCCACCTACAGTATATGCCTATACAACCTGCTGAGAGTGGCAGGAACCAAGTATTTTCGATAACTGCAACTATAGAAGCTTTATGGCATGATTTCTACATTAAATTCAAACATGATCAACATTAACTTCTTTCATCAGACACACACTTTTCATTATGCCCACTGATTTGAGCTGATTTGAAATTTGCATACAGACCTTTCTGTTTGAATGCTCATTAAAACTATTTTCTGACTCTGAATGAATGTGCGTAGGGAGTTTTATTTGGCTTCTGAGTGAATTTGCAGAAATGGCTTGAGGGATTCTGTAGCTTTTCATTTTGCCCTGAGAGGTCTGAATAAACAGGAGAAGACATTTAATACTAGTGATGAAGTTTCACAGGCTCCATCAAATCATATGCTGTCAATTGTGTTCTTTCTGAAAGTTATGGACATTATCTTTTAGTGGAGAGGTCTCTGACATAATTAATGTCCACTTCAGCAGATTATATTTCTCAATGCGCTTTCACCATTGCAGGAGGAAGTATTCACATCTGCGTGAGTAGCAGCTCTTTGGACAAAAATGCTTCCATATGAATTGCTCCAATGCTCCATATGGCATGAGAGACACTTGTGTTCGGCTGTAATCTCAATTAGCCAGCTTCGGATCATGTACAAATGTATTCCTGTTTTTCAGAAGTGTGTTTCTTTCCGGATAATTTCTCTGAAAACAGTGGCTTCTTTGAAACAGTTTGAGCCAAATCATTTAAAAACAGATCTAGCTGTATGTTCCAACCGAACAGAGGGAAATCTTAGATTTGGTGCAACTGCATATAAAGTTAAAGGAAAGATACCAGTGAACTTGGTAACAACTTGATGATTGAGACAAAGATGCAGCAGTACAAAACATTTTAAATTGAGTGAAAAATTCATGCTTGGGATTTTTTTATTTAGTGTTACTTCAGAAAAGTACAAGGACAACAGAAAATACGGATACATTGAAGGAACAGAAACAGGAGTTCCATGTGAGTTTTGAGATCAGTCAAAGGTAAAGAACAAACACACTAGGGTATGCACCAGGTACACACACAGTATAGGTAGCTAGCTTACAACTAAAGTATGCACAGTTGGTGTGTCAGCTATTTACCTATTCATTTAAACACAAATGGTTAAATGTGCATGAACAAAATTAAACAAAATTTGCTTTGCTGAACACCCCTCAAGAGTCTACAGCCAGATAAGCTGTAGGCTGCATGCTAACATTCTCACAATGACAATGAAAACATCTTGTCCCACCAAATCTCCACCTTTCAACATTACATCTAACCCTTTTTAATTGCAGGTCAGAGAAAGCCTGAAGCTTTGTGCTACTGACGTCACCAATGTGTTCACTTTGACCTCCATCTGACATTTTTTAAAGAAAAACAACGATAATATATCACAATTAGGCAACAACACAATGGACTCAAGTGCAAGTCTCAATATCACAAAGTGGGTGCCATAAAAGTCTTTTACTTGGAAGCAGGGCTCGCTAAACAGGTAAACAGGTCAGCCGATCAATCACCCGAAAGTATCCAAAAGAGCGAAGTCGAAGAACATGGAAGAAAAGGTTAAAAACACACTGGGGAAACTGGTAATTATACATTAGACTTAGCTCATGCTTATATTCAAGGTGACTTACATTTGCTGTATAAGTCAGAGGTTTGACATCTCTGGAGCAACTGGAGGTTGTGTCTTGCTTAGGGACACAATGGTGGATGTGTCGCAATTGGAATCAAATCCAGGTCTCCCACACCAAAGTAATGTGTCTTGTCCACTGCACCATGGCCCCCTGATAAAATAATTAAAATACTAATAATGTCGGAACGTTCACTGTGGAAAGACAAGACGAACAACAGATAAGTGGAGCACACAAACCAAATACACGAGGCAGGAAGGGTAAAAAGAGACAGGTGACACCAATCACGGTACAGGCAGGAGACACACAAGGGCACCAAAATAAAAAGTATTAATAACTGGAAACTGAGAAAAACATATGTTTATCAGGAGAAAATGATGAAACAAAACCAAAATGTTTCTTTTCAGATGATGATGATTATTGTCAAACGTATATAATAGATTTAAACAAATAAATGCAGACAGCAGAAACAGCACCACACGTCTTGAACCAAACACTGCGACTGAGATGCTTTGACTTGACTGTGTGGTTGCCTTGCATCTGCTCCCTCCTGACACTGATGAACAGCCCTCATATTCAGCAGCAATTACATTTTAATGAAAACTTTTGTAAAAGTTCAGTAATAAGAAAATTGTCTATGAAGATTCTCAGTCATCCAGGTCATAGTTATCCAACGAAGGTTAAAGTCAAGAGCAACTGGACTTGGTTGACCAACCAAGTCCAGTTGCTCTTGACTTTAACCTTCGTTGGATAATAAGAAAATTGCATTTTTGTATCACACAGTAAACTGTCACGCCTTATTGATAGTCTCCTGTCCACACATTTGGATGCTCAGAGTAATATAAAAGGTGGGAGAGATAAGAAGACAGAGAACAGGTCCAGGTTTGATCATATCATTTTGAGTTTTCTGGTAAGCTCCGGTGCCATCACCTTCCATCAATGCAGACGTGCTAGACGTGCAGAGGCCTGCAAGAGCAATCTTTGTCTTGACATCCAGCTGTTCTAGTGGGTGAGAAAAGGTGATTGGATCAGGATGAGAGAAAAAAACTCTCATTTCAAACTAAAGGTTTCATTTCATACATCAAGTCACACAAGTACAATAAAACAAGAATAATATTATACCAAAATGTATTCATGCAGGAAACACAACATCAATGTCAAAAAGTCAATGGCCCCTATTGTGGCATCTTGCACAAATGTGACACTGTTGCCTTGACAAAATCCCTGTACTAGGGTTAACTTGAAGCTAATTTTCATCTGCAGTCCCTTGGCAGGTCACAATTAAAACATACTCACAGTGACAGTACACCACAAAGCAGACAAGCCACACATAACACATGATACAAAATTAACCACTATAAACCCTGTCAATCTTGTACTTAAAACCAAATAAAAGTGATGAACAGTACACTACAGTTTTAGTGATCTCCTCATCAGAATTTGCAAAATTACTCTCATCGTCACTCTTATAGTCAGAGTTTGTGCATTTGTTTGAGACAATGAAAATAAAAAAACAGTCTTGCAAATAAGAGAGCTCTACACAATAAGGGTTAAATGAAGTTATAGTCAGATGTGACAGCTATGCTCTCAGATGTCACGTCTGTGTGCTCACATGCATGTATGGACAAACACATGCACACGCAAACAAGTGTGAAGTGTGAAAGCCTCCTTCATGCATCAAAGTGTAACATAAGCAGTCTGCACAGTGTGTGTGTGTGTGTGTGTGTGTGTGTGTGTGTGTGTGTGTGTGTGTGTAAGACGGATTCAGTTGAGCCATGCATAATTCAGATTTAGGGAAACAAAGGCCTGCTTATGTCATAACAGGGTAAGCTACACATTCTTGCAAGTTGAGCAGAAGAGACTGAAATCCAGCCTGCTGGTAAACAGGATGAGAGCGCATTCAGCATCTTTAGCTTTCATGTGTCTTCCAAGGATGGCTTTTACCTATTTTATATATTTATGTATCTGAGAAACACACAATTAATACTAAGCATTCAATTTATTACTTCAGAGAAGATAAGATAGCAGAACACAATCTTAACGCCGAAAATATTGCTTTGTTACCTCTTTGTTCGTGTGATTTAACACCCAGCTGTTTCTTCTTATTTACATTTTACATTGTTGTCTCCTATGTGTTTCATCCCATTAACTCCATTGATGTGTGCTTAGTGACTAATATGACACACTTCTGTAAACCTTTTTTTCTTACATCATGTTTCTTTTCACATGTTTTTTTTGTTGTAATTGGAGTCTGACGCCTCTTTTGGGAAAGCAATCTTCATGTGTGGCACTTTTTGTGGTTTCTTACTTCCTCCCACACTTTGGCATCCCTTTTTTTACACAACACATAACAGTTTCTGATCACAAGAAGAAAAACTACTGCAAGGTGTAAAAAACCCAGTTAAGTGGAGCTGATCAAATCTCATCTACCGTACTTCTCATGCCATCTGCTGGCCAGCTGAGGAGTCTGCAAAAGAATTGCATCTTTTTATCCTTTGTACTTTACACACACACATGGTCAAGGTTAACAATGAACTGTCAAGCTCAATGGAAGAGATATCCTAAAAGTGCTCAGAACTGTTTAGTGTTTGTGTACATATAGTATGTGTATACTCTATGTACGCATGCATCCATATCATCATACCTAAAGAATGAGAATGAGTGAAAACAGTATTCAGATATTTACTTGTGTACAAGTAGCAATACTGCAACATAATAATTACAAGTATATGACCTGCATTTAAAATTCAACTTGAAAAAAAAGTACTTTAAGTATCAAAAAGTAATCTTAATGGAGCAGAATGGCACCAGGCTGTTATCTGTATTTTGTGTTACTGGATTATCATCACAGATGCATTACTTCCATGCATTAGGTGCCGACAGCAATGCAATGCATCTTCTATGCTAACCTAAGCTAACCCCTAAACGTGACATTGAGAAGACTTCTTTAAAAAATACTTTAGCGCTTGCCAGCAGTATCTCATATCATCCGATGTATTAAACCCAACAACATTTCAGAACTTAAGATAAAGCCTTTTTTAAATGTTATATTTGCATGTTCAGTGAATAGTCGGTGAGGCGTCCTCACAGAGTCAAACACTAAAAATAAAGTTTTGGCCTTTTTTCCCATTTTCTTCAGTGAAAGTATTGATGCTCATTGAAGTTTAGTATATAAAACAATTTAAAAAGGAAGAGTTAATTTAACTATTCGCATAGCATTTACTGCATTCCAAATACTGTATAATATAGAACCATTGATATAAACATTTTCTCCTCCAGTCAACTACACACTTAAATGCTGTGTTAGCCTGCATAGGTCTTGCCATTTCAAACTGTTGTCCTTCTTGCTACATTTCTTTCTAGTTTAACAAGACACAAATCTGCAACATGATCACATCAGAATAGCTTACCTTTGAGCCTCAGGTGGATGCTGTGTGAAAGAAAGCTCTGCATGCTATGTATTCATATCGTAAGCTTCACCGTTTTAATGTTGACAACACTTTAAAAATGTTTTATTCTTGTTTTATTGAATCTGTTCTTACATTTTTGTTGGTCACTTGTTGGTCACTCAACCTTAACAACAAATACAGATTGCAAAGCATCATCAAAGTATGCAGGAAAATTGCAGGCACAAGTCTGAAAAACATTCTGCACTTATATAAGGTTCAGACTTTGAAGAAACCCTATCCGAGCCACCGTCTGTTTGAGGAGTTTAAGTTGCTTCCTTAGGGCCGTAGATACAGGACGCCATCATGCAGGACAAACAGACTTAAAATGAATTTGTCCCAGCTGCCATAGGCCTTTTAAATAATTCACTAGAATTCAATTTTATTGTTTTATTGTTTTTATATTTACTGTGGTCTTTTATCGCTATTGTATTTCTTAGGTTATGTCCATTTTTGCCCCTAGGGGACAATAAAGACATCCTTTATCCTTGATTCTTGCTTGCAATAGTCAAGGTCAAGTTTCAAGATTCAGTTTTATTATCTACTCATTCGAGAATGTAAGTGACCCTTTGTCCTCAAACTGGATAAATATGACATCTTGGCAACAAAGAAACTCACACAGAGTCAATACAACATTAAATAACTTCTATAACATACAAAACATTTGGAAATGTTAGAAACAACACTTAAAGGCTGCGCTTCAGCACAGCAACGCTTTGAGCTTAATGCTAATGTCAGCATGCTAACGTGCTCACAATGAAATGCTAATACGCTGATGTTGAGCATGTATGATGTTTGCTATGTTCACCATCTTGTTAGTTAATAGCACTAAACACAAAGTACAGTTGGGGCAGATGTGATTGATGTCATTAGTTTTATTTTCTCATAAAACAAAGTCTTTATCATGTTGATCTGATGATGGTGCTAAATGAGAAGTCAGAAGATCACCAAAGAGATTACAATTCATCCTGAGGGTAACACGATTGTCTGAACCAAATTTCATGGCAATCCATCCAATAGTTGTTGAGATTCTTCAGTCTGACCAAAGTGGTGAACCAACCCACAGACCATGCTGCTAGCATCACTAACAAAGTGAGAAATTGCATGTCTTATTGTATAATAAGTCATATTAATAATAATAAAGCGCTTTTCAGGACACTCAAATACACTTTACAATAAAACAACACATTTAGTAGGCTACATTAAATGAGATACAGAAAAATAAAATACATAAATTACCATAAAAATAGCAATTAGCAGCATGTGAAATGCAATATTATTCAAGTTTAAATGCTAATCTAAAGAGGACCTGAGTGTGTCTAGATCAGTACAGTCTCAAATCTGTAAGGGTAGGGAGTTCCAGAGGGAGGGGGCTGCAGTGGTCTAAGCTCTTTCACCCCAGGTATGGTCCTGAGTGGTGGGGAGAGGAGGTTTGTGTTGTAGGAGTGGAGGTTTCTGGGGGGATTGTGGAGGTGAAGCAAGTCTGTGAGATGTATATACACTCAAGTATATTTCAGTTATTTTAAGACTTTGAATTTACATTCTGGAGGAAGCAGATTCGATATTGATCATATATCAGAGTGATATAAGCAGAGTGAAGCATTAAAAACTCATTTGATAAAGGCAGCTGACAGCTTGTCCTGGTTTGTTGACAGTGAACATGAACATGACAGTCTTTAGATACACAGGTCTCTTATCTTATCTGCAGATAATTGATTCAGCCAACATCCACATTTCTTTGAATCATCCTTCAGGGAAAATGATAATTAGAACATAACTCAGCTTAAGGTTTGTCATTTGGCTGTGAAACCTCCACAGTATCACAGTCATGATCCAGAATTAGACGTAACACCTGCCGCCATGGTGAAAAGCTCTTTGTTGACAAAGTGTTTTCATGTGTCTCTCATGAAAAGCTTAGAAAGCAGCTTCTTAGGAGTATTGAGATATTTATAGCAACCCATCCCTCAACCCTTCATTCCCAGTTCCATGAACATGTGTGTATTCCTCAAATAGGTTTCTCAATTGGTTCACCTTAGCAGAGCTATACCTCTGGTGCCCCGAGACTAATCCATGCACTCAGTGCCTCATCAGGTGATAACGCTGATTGTTCTCTGCCGGTACAGAAAGATCAGGAATCTTGCCATGATGTACAAAAACATAATTTTTTTCATTATAGCAAGGCGATTTATGTCATTTACACACACATCTGCAGCCTGGACAGTCATAATGTTGGAGAAAACTGCGCAAGTAGATGGGCATAATTTGACTTCTAGAGGAATTACACATATTTGTTTGGTCTCCCTGACAGGTTTAAAATGCAAACTTAAAGCTTCAGCATTTTTCAGCACATTGTTATGATTTTAAAACCTACAGATGTTCTGTTTGATTCACTTTCAGCACTCTAACTTTCCACTAGACACAGGACACAAGTAAAAGTAGTTTCATTTTTCAGAATCGTCAGTACTGCGTGTATTCTGTTTGGACAATGAGTACTTTTACTCTTGATATAAAAGTACATTCTGCCAAAATGTAAGATTTTGGATGCAGGGCTTTTAATTATATTTAAGTATTTTTTCAGAGGGTGTTGATACTAACCTTTAAAATAAATACCTGAATATTTCAACCATCACTGATCTGAAGAAGTATGTATTCACGTCCTTTAATAAAGTAATAAAAGTCTTGCATTCAAACCTTACTTAGGCAAAAGTATGTAAGTATCAAGAGTAAAAGTACACTCATTCAGTCAATTTTTTTTTACTATTTTGTATTTGATTTTAGATTAATAATATACTAATTATAAACTACTGCATTAATGTGTATGGTGCATTTTACTAAATGTTTAAGGTTGTATGTAAACCAGTGTATACTGTTGGGTAGTTTAATCTACAACAGTGCATCTTATTCTATAAGATCCTTATATGTTTGTAGTGTCGCTGTCATGTGAGAACCAAGTATCTCTCATGAGTTTAGAGAAACAGCCCTGTTTCCAGCTTTGTGATGATGCATTTTCCAGCTGACCCAAGGCAGGGTTTAAATTGTTAATTTACTTTATACAGTAAGAGACTCATAAAGGTACACTTAATCCTTCAGTTTATCAGAAATCTAATTCTAATCTAATTTAACATCACCAAATTTGGAGATTGATGATTTTCACAGTACATGAAGCTTTTGAAAAATCTGACTAAAAGCAGTCTACTATAGTATAAGTATAAACTCCAGCAAATACTCAAGTAAAGCACAAGTACCTCTAATGTGTACTTAAGGTTAGTGCTTGGCTGCTTACTTTCCACCACTGTTTGTGAGGGCACTAGGGCCGCACGGACACCGAGCCTGCCGGTGCAGACTGAACCAAGAAGGCTGTGAAGTTCAGAGGCCGACATCTAACTTAGCGTCCACCAGTCGGTACCTGTGGGACACCTAGTCTCTCGGCAGCTATTAATGCGGTCATCAGATACAGTATTCCACTTGTATGCTCAGTGTAAACAAAACAAGCTTTTCCATCATTTTGATTTCATACTGAAGGACAAACCATCGTGGCTTTAAGACATGAGTGGACTCTCAAAAGAGGAACTGTTTCCCAATGGACCACAAAAGGTAGGAGCTTACTGCAGTAAATAAAGTGCTGCTTCGTGCTTCCACTGAAAAACTGCAATAAGCTAATTGAACTTTAATACAAATACTGTTGATAAATGATTGATTTTCTGATGATGATTAGGTTAACACATACACACCCAGACCACTGCCAGGTATCTAACTCGCTACAAATTAAAGAGTCAAATAAATAAATAATGTTGACGATCGTGTAGAGAAATGTGTGTGATTGCATTAAAAAAATATTAGATTTTACAGCCTAACTCTAAACAAAGTCGACCACCATTACCTTTAAATGCAGAGATTTTGTCTGGCTATTCGTGCGCTTTGTCATAATTGCTGGACATATATTTGTTTTTATTTAGCAAAAACTCTAAAGCTCTAGAGAAAGTATCCGTGGAGTTCGGTTAGATATAAAAAGGCTTATGCTTTCAGGGATGGGAGGTATAATGTGTACAGCTCTCAGAAAGGTTAATTGATATAGTATATTGTGTGATTAATTGTTGACACCTTGCTGAAAGTTGTATTTGTGGTTTGCCTTTCAGGCAGCTAAATCTGAATGAAATTCATCTGAATGAATGAATGTGAAGTATTGTTGCTGCATTGTTGAGCTGACATGTATGAGGAAAATTTTGGTGTATCATCCTGTACAGAATGATCTACAATTTGAGCACCAGTTGAACACCAGTGAGGCCTACCACCAGGGGGCTGTCTGCAGTCTCAACACTCAATAGTGCTGAGCACGATCTATTGCACACAGTGCTCTCAAATACAAATAAACACATAAACAAAAGTTTAATAGCAGTGGTAAAATAACTATTTAGATCCTTTACCTTAAGTAAAGCAATACCATACTGTTAAAACACTCTGTTACAAGTAAGATTTGTGCATTAACAAGTATCAAATGTAACTGCGAAAACTGTCAGTGTTAACTTATATACCATATTAAGGTTCATTATTGCTGATGTAAGCAGTATGTGTGCTCAGCCTGTTAATGGTGTGGCTGGTTGAGGTGGAGCTAATTATATAGCCTACTATTGTGCAATAATCTGCTACAATGGCTCATATTTCAGAAGCCGACTTATGTTCTGGGTGTAAAATCATTTGTAAAGTAACTATAGCTGTCAGATACAATGATGTGGAGTTAAAAAAAGTACAATATTCCCCTCTAAAATGTAGTGGAGANAAAGTACCTTTGAATTGTATTTAAGTACAGTACTTGAGTAAATACGCTTAGTTACTTTCTTCTACTGCTTACCAACAATTATTTTGCTTTAACAGCGCAGCTCCTTGTGTGGCTTTTTCCTCCTTCACTTTGTACAGTGGAGTTATAAAAAGTGTTGGGAGAACTTTTCCAGCTGAAGTATTTGTCCCAAGGGACCCCAAGAAAGGCAATAAATCAACTCAGACCTTTTATTATGTGGTGCATGTGGCTAAACTGGGGATGAAGTGATTCTGGTGTCACTCACTTTGCTAAAATCCCAACCTGGACACTAGCCAGGCCTGCTCATACCTACAGCAAGTCCTTCTCTTAAAGTGTTTCAGGGTAGAAAACATTGTATAAAATAAATGTGTTTATACTTGCTTAATGTCCTGGACTGTGTCTATACTGAGAGGCAGATTTCCTAAGGTGATCCAGTGTCCCCTGTGATGTAGAGGAGTTATTTAACAGCTCTAAAGTTAGATACTAGAGTAGAATTACAACATAATTAAACAGATTTTGTGGGGGCAGCCGAAACAAACTGTAAACACAATGCTGCTATGTGGCGAATATTTTCTTTTTTACACATTCAGCACATACATAGGAACATTAGCATTCTTTTGGAGTCGTGTTTGTGTCCACCTGATGAATGTAAGTGCAATATTCACGCTCTTGTAGCTCTGTCTCTACCAACTCCTGATGGAAATAGCATGTCTTTAGCTGCTAAATGTTCACCATCTAAATACTAACTGTGCCTGCTGTTTGTTGCTTGGCAGGTAGCAGGTTATCAGAGCTTATAGCTGAAAACAGCTGCCTGCTGTGTCTGAAAACAACACTGATGAGAGCACTGAGACTAAAACAATAAAGGTACGGCCTGTAAAACCAAAACAGTCAGCTGAAAGATGCTAAAACGCTCTGTGGAGCCGAGGAGAACTGCAGAGTCAAATGAGCTGGTCACCACAAGCGAACCCTTACGCATTCGTGATGTCATGTGACCGATTGCTGATATATAAAAAATATTGATTAAAGCTGCTTAATGGGTGAAGGCGAAGCTGGAGCAATGATAGAGCCAAATGGTGGGCAGTAAACTTGGCAACGCAAAAGAAAGGACTAATTGGCCCTCAGCTTCTTGCAGTGCAGAAAAGAAACTGAACAAGACACCCCAAACTAAACCCTGGTCTCAGCCTCACCTCTGTTCTGGAGGGTGGCTACACAAGCCAAAGGATTTTTTCACAACCTGGCAACCTAAACATTGTTGCTCTGCCCTTTTCAAAGAAGGAATTTAGGTGACTGTAAACCATGTTTTTATGTTGCCTACTGTTACATATTAGCTTGTCCTGGCATTGACAATGAGAGAAACCGTTTAGTTCATGAATATTCATGAATTATTGATTAATCATTTAATCTATGAAATGTCAAAAACAATGAAAAGAATGCCCTCAGCGATTTCAGAGTCCAAAGCCACTTCTTCAAATTGCTTGTTATGTCTGAACAAATGTCTAAAACCTGAAGATATTTCATTCACAGTGATATATAACAAAAAAGGACAGAAAGTCCTTACATTTCCAGAACACGGAACCCACTTCTTTTTAACCATTTATTAATCAACTTATTGTTCCATCTCCAAATCTAAGCACTGTTAACAAACTACTGGTAAGGCTTCTTTACTTTCCTTATTTTTTGCAGTGTAGCCTAATATTGTCACTGTCATTTCATTACGGGTTTCTTTTGTTTTTAAACTGTGTAGGTCCATATGCCTATTTGAGGGATCAGAAATTCAGCATGGCCAGGCTGTAAATGACCAGGAGATTAGAGGGTCATGAAAGATAGAAGTGATATAATGGAAGTGTGATGTAGAGAGAGAGAGAGAGACAGAGAGAGGGGGGGGTGGACCGTGGCCAATCATCGGCAAGCAGAATAACTAAACAAGAGACACAGAAGAGATTTCATAAAGCCAGTTACTCTCTACAGGCCTAAAATGCGAGCCACATGTCACATGAGCGAAGACAAAGGCGGATATGAAGGAAGAGGGTGATAAAGAGCAGCCAGGTGGTTTAGCCCATTTATTAATTTTATTCATTAGTCCGGGTCCGGATCATTTCATAGATGCGTTAGCGGGTGGTACAGGCCATCAGCAAGATTTAGATTATAGCCTGAAACACCTTTTGTTATAAATATGATATCGAAAACTAGGATCCTACAATAGCGGATGCTGAGGAGGAACCGGATTCACTGGACGCATGAATTAAACAATCACCAACTCCTCACGTTTACACCCTTAATGTGCTCAAACGGAGGTGTGTGGAGGAGAGAGCTATTTGAGCCCGCAGCCGATGCCCGGAGAAAACAGCAGCCTGTGTGCAGGCAGCTGTGGACGACAGAAAGGTGGTACCCAAGTGTCGGTGTTTATTATCAGGGATCGGACTTCGGAGGCGCGTCGCTGAGGTATGGGCTGCGCTCCCAGTATCCACGTCTCTCAGAGCGGGGTGATCTACTGCCGAGACTCAGACGAATCCAACTCCCCCCACCAGACCACCACCATCTCTCAGGGCACCGCGGCCACGCTACATGGGCTCTTCATCAAGACCGATGCTGCCGAGACCATCCCCTCTGTCATCACCTACCAGAACCGGCACTCGCGCAACAACTCGTACCGGGATCGCAAGGAGAACAGCGGTGGACACATCCGCATCGAGGCCGAGACGCAGACCAGCCACACCAGCGTCAAGGTACAGTGCAGCGGGGCGCGTTTAAATGAACCAAACACCGTGAGGGAAAATCACACGTGAGGAGGCCTTTAGGTTTGTTTGTTGGTTACAGGAGGAGGCCTAAGCCTTCTGATCGGGTGCTATAATTACAATTATGTAATGACTGTAGTTCATTCAGTCTGCTGTCATTCCCTCCCTGCAGTCAGCCATTAGTGTGTAATCGTGAAATATGACCAGTGGTTGTTTTGATTGTAAATACGATATGTCCGGTTGTAGCCTACTGTGAAATCCAGTCACAATATAAAGTTATAACAAAATTAAAGTAAATAAACCTGCATTGACTAAAATGTGCAAAACGTCCACAAAGCAATGCTTACAGAAAATGGGCAACAAGCTTGCCTCTTGCAACACATGTTAATTATAACCATTATGAACATTTAAAACTATATAACGCCTGCTCTTGCGTTGACTAGCAAACACTTATAAAGTTGTAAAATATTTTATAAATGAAAGTCCAGTTTACTGTCAAACAGCTGGTTCAAACTAAGGTCCCTCTCTGACCAGGCCAATCATAGTTTAGGATAATTGCCCAATCAGATTTCAGGGGTGGCCTGCATCATATGACACTCCCTGGACACGTTTAGAGCATTTGTCAACAATTATAACCTCCTCAATACATATATTATTAAAACTGTACTTTATTACATTATCATTCATTATCTTTTTAAACACCAGCCTCTACTTATGGTTGCTCCCAGGAGGAGTTGTAGTTGTGAACAAATATGCGTACAGCTTCATTATAGTAGCCTATGTAATAAATGATAGTGGGGTTACAGTAAAGTGTTACAATCAAAACATGTTGTTTAAAGAACAACTTCAACACTCCTGCTGGAGTTCAGACCTCCTCCTTTTCCATGCATCTTGGAAGTAATGTAGGTGGAAGTATCCCAGAAATCCTTGCTTTGCATTTTTTTCTTTCAGATCTCTCTGTGTGTTATAACAAAAGCTTGTTGAAAAATGTGCATCCGATTGGTTTGCTCTTAAGCAACAAAGCACGGAGAGTGTGCCTCAAAGTGCAACAAGCCAAAAGATCATCTGTTGTTTGATGACTTGTGTTGATTTCGTGAATTTTGTTAACCTCACTGGACAGTGAGTGTCATAAAGAACAATGCTTTTATATTGCTTCTCAAGACTTGCCTCAAGCTAAAAGTTAACAAACTCGGAAGCTTTGTCTGATTTAGAATGGGAGGCGCTGAAGCTATTAACCTAATAAACTAAATCATTAAGCCTCATAGTGAAAAATAAGATTATTATTTAGCTAATTGCTCAATACATTTATCTTGGGAGATGCTGCATGCAAATTGCCTTAAACGTAAACTAAATTAATGAGTCATAAATGAATAAATGAATTGTTTGAACAAAGAGACTGCATTTGATAGCTTTTTCCAAAACATTCAACCGCATATCAAGGTCTTCCTCTGTGGAAGAAGTTTGTAATGACAAATTAGCAAGAAGATTTTAGTTTTTATTCAAAATATTGTTACATTGACATTGGAAATGCTCTTAACTTAATAAACCAAATTAGTAAATACTAATAAATGAGTGTTAAAACCGAGAATGGTGCAGACTGTCTTAGAATAAAGATCATAAACTTGTGGAGTTGTGTAAATGTCTTGTCATGAGGGAGCATGTGAACAGATACTTATTCATATTTACGATGGAATCCCAGAGGATATAAATGGGGGTTTTTTGTTAACAAGTAGTGCAGCAGATGATCATGATTATTTACGACTTATTTCTCTGGAGAAATAGCACATACATTCATCAACTGGTGCAAACAGAACTAAGAGAGATTAGTATAAAGAAAACCAAAGACGTGACAGCTGACTTCTTTTGAAAGAGCAATGCCTATGCCTAATATATCCATTGACAGAGTGACATAATATAAGTACGTGAGAATTCAAATTGATAAGCTGAAATTTGATATATGTGCAGCAGCCAAATATAGCTACATGAAACAATGAATTCCCTTTTAATGAGGCTAAAATCATCTAACATAGAACCACTTCTGCTGAGTGAGCTTTTCTTTTGCCTCATCTGCATGTTTGGGAACACACGCAGTCAAGACCCTCTCAAATCGGAAAGGGAAGTCAAACATGCCAGCAAAATCATCAGCCAACAGTCAGTGGGGGACCTATACCAAAGACAAATAAATAGCAAGACAAGACAGTTCATGTCTGATGACAGCCACCCCCTGCATGGGGTGCTGTGCAGATAGCAAGACAGGAAGCAGGCGCCTGTTGCAGCATAAAATATGCACTAGGCAACTCCTTATTCCATAATATAATCTGCAGCTGAGGAGATAATTTCCCACTTATTACTTAAATTATTTTTACTTTTAATATTATTTGTTATTTGTTTCCTTTTTTATTACTATATATCTTTCACATAGTCTTTTTAATGTTTTTTTATTTGTGTATGTGTGAAACATCAGCCCAACTGAATTTCCATCTTTGAGGGATATCAAAGATGAGCTTGACTTGACTTGACATGACTTGACCTCTTGACCTCTGGTAAAAAAATGTCATTATCTGGTCCTAATATGGTAGAAAATATCACTGGATCACTGAAAATGTCATCATATCATAATCATTGGTTTGAATAAAAAATATTTGGTCAGCAGGATCCTTTTCATTAGAAGCTGAAATCATAGAACACGTTGCAACAGCTTAATATTATTTAGCTCCAGCAATTTAATACCTTTTATAGATTTGTGTCATTAGTTTAAGGTGGCATAGATTATGAGTGTGTGTATGTTTGTCAGCTGTTTCTTATCCAAGTTCCCCTCTATCTCTGGAGGACATAGAGAGGATCAATGATACCATTTATTATTAAAACCATCTGCCTTTCCCTGCAGGATCTTGATAATCTGCCATGGCGTTGATCATGCTCCCATGTGTGTTTGTTTGTATATGTGTGTGTGTGTGTGTGTGTGTGTGTGTGTGTGTGTGTGTGTGTGTGTGTGTGTGTGTGTGTGTGTGTGTGTG